>VXBA01000883.1:0-69674 GCA_013399895.1 Serilophus lunatus | reverse complement strand
TCCTTTTCCACTGCCTCTCTGTGGCCAGTTTGGCTGGCCTTTGAAAGCAGTTCCCTTATTCCTTTTTTCTTGGTTTTCCTTTTGTGGTTTTGCTGGGTGCTTGTTTTTATGTGTTGAGTCTGGGGTTCCCTAAACTGTGTTTTCTTTGAGCTCCAGACAAATAAAGTGTTTCGCTGTTGTCACATTCTGTCATTCTTCTCGTCATTACTAAGAGTGCCCCCTAGTTAATATTGTGGTGCTTAAACCACCACACATGCCCAGAGAAGCTGTGGTTGTCCCATCCTTGGAAGTGTCAAAGGCCACATTGGACAGGGTCTGGAGCAACCTGGGATAGAAGAAGGTGTCGCTGCCCATGGAAGGGAGTTGGAATGAGATGAGATTTAAAGTCACTACCAACCTAAACCATTTTATGATAACACAGAAAGAAAAGAGAGAGATGGCGAGACAATTTTTTAATGAAATTCGCATCAAAGAAACTGTGCAACATCTCTGAGTCTCTCCCCATTAACTTCTACATGGCAAGCTTGAAACTGGTCAAGCTGGTGAGCAGGGAAAAATATTTTAATACAAAATGAAGAAAACTTGTTCAACACATGATTTGCCTGATATCACCCAATCTCTAGTCAGCCCTATTTTTAGATGCAAAGTAATTTGTATACCAGCCATCTCTTTCCTCTTCAGGAAAGTTTTCTAATTACAGCTAGATGCCACAAGACAATATTTGAATTTAGTTTAATTTATAATTTACCTTGAAGCAGGTTTGTCTCTGGTGAATTTAAAACATTATCTAAAATTTCATGTTTCATCCACAGCTGTCAAGTGAGCAATTTCCCTACCTTGGAATATATATAATGCAAAGTGCTAGCCCTGAAGAGAAAGGAAAAAAAATTAATCAAAATCTCTATCCTCTAGAAAAAAGAAATCTGGTGATACTCCCATTCCATGAAATTGTGATAAATTACTGATCCAGACTGTACCCAGTACCAAGCATACGGGATGGGTAACACTGATTTAACCATCTTGGAATCTGGATAACACAGTGTGTGGCATTGTACCATGTACAGAGAAAAACAGCTTCTCCCTGAAAGAGCTCAATCTCTTCGCAGGCAATGCCAGCCAATGGTGAGCAAAGAGAAACTTTATTATCTCAGGTCTGCAGAGGCACCCCAAGCACAGAGTGTGTGGATTGACTGAACTCATCAAGCCTTTGCCAAAAGACAAACCTGTGTATCTCAATTCGAGTTTAATATTTTGCCCATAGTTCTCTCCCTCATCCTGTGGCCTCTTCCCTGCAACTTCAGGCTGTCTGATCCCATGTGCAGGATTTTTATTTTTCCTCCTCTCTACAGCCTCCAAACAATTTCTATACTTTCTTTTTTATTGTAAGGGTTTTTAAATGAAATGTTTGAAACCTTTTCAGGACAATGGACAAGGTGACAGGTCTCTGCATCCTTTGCAATTCGTTTCTATCACAAGGGCAGGCTGGCAAGAACATGGCAAGACCTGGGAGCTGCTTTTGACCACAACCTGTGTAACATCTGCTTGCGGACTGAATGGCTGAGTCCACGCTCTCTGCTGGAACTTTTGTTAATTCCACTGACAACAATTTATGCCAGTAGAGATTCAGATTCACCCTTTAAAAATCCCAGAAGCAATCCATACAAAAATTACTGTACAGCTACTGTAAGACTCCGGCTTTAGCCCTGTGTGCAGTGGTGTTACGTTAACGTAAGGGTGATGTGAATGATTTAGTGGCTGACTGTGAATGAGATAAGTTGTCTCATGACCGCAGAATATATAAGAGTTTGGGGTTTTATGAAACCTTGAGAAGTAAATAAATATTTCCTGCGGGGGGGATCGTGAAACATTTACTCTGGATCAACTTTCTAAAAAAAAAATTAAATTACTTATAAAGATAAAAAATTAAAAATATCACTGGTAGTGATTATAACCCTGTGATCATCTGCAAATTTTCCATTAACAAAAATTAAAAATTCACTAGATTTTCAGGAGCACTTTATCATCCATCTTTTATCACAGTAGAAATGAAAGCATAGTGCTGTCAAAGTCTAACACAGTAAATCAATGGCAGAACTATGAAATATCCAAATCCCCTGATTCCTGTTGCAAATATTACTCCACATTACTAACATTATCAACTGCCTTATATATGTAACTTTTACTACCAAGTCTTAGTCATAAAGTAACTCTATTTCATCTCTATAAACCTAGAATGAATAACCTGTTATTTTAACTTTGTGGGATATTTCCTATTTCCTGGAGGAAAATCCTTGCCTTCAGTGTAAGAATTTCTTGTGCCTGCCCTCAATTTTTTGCTTGACAGTGCTCACCGATGTACTATTTTGCACATTCCAAAGCTCTGGACACCACCCGTTTCACTGGGTATCTCATTATTCATCTTTTCTTTGCAAGAAACTGGCACCTATAGCACAAAATCCACCAACTTCCTGAGAAAATGAAATCAGTTTTACTCAGTTTCTAAGCCAAAAAGGACAACAAAGCTGCACTAATGATAGCCTAAGTTCAACTACTTTTGTTTCCCATACCCTCTTGGGTTTAGGTTGCTAATTACAATATACGTGAACAAAGAAAGGATAAAAAGGCCTTTTTTTAATACTGGACACTCACACAATCCATCTGAAATTCACTTGAGTTTGGGTGGCTTTTTTCATAAAACCCTGGAGGAGTAGGATATTGGATTTGATGGAGTGGAACTGTTGAAAACCCACAATACCTGGTGTTTCTTCCGTAATATGCTCACATACAGTGTTTTAAAGTGCTAGAAAGCACTTGATGCACTTCAAGGACTAGAAAAATCTCTTTGCTACAAATTCTCTATATTAGAGAGGGATTACCTGGACGATGGATTACATTATGGTTGATGCACGAGGGAACTCTCTTGCTCTTCAAAAGTTAAAGTACTGTTGTACTAAAACATAACCATTGCATACAAACTCATTGCAAATGATGCAAAGCATACAGATCAAATAGAAAGAAACACTCTATTCAATCAATACCCATTCGCATTTCAGATGAAGGAAACTCTTACATATTCCAAGTTTTCGGTCTGTCTGGCCTTAAAAATGCATTATTGAGATGAGAACGGGGAGTCTCACGTGAGGAAGCAGCAGCATTCCCTCAAACACAATCTTTCTCAGCACACCAGATGATGGCTACTGTTATCTACTGTCAGATGAGAAAAAAATAATACTGGAGAAGATGGAGTAACTCAAGTAGTATAAAATCAATCATTTCAAAAGCTGTTGGATAGAACTTGGGACAACCAAGAAGAGCAAGTCTCTGTTCCTGGCAGCGTTTGACAGACAAAACAACTCTTCCTAAATCTTGGCACCCATTGCTGATGATGCTTTTTGCTCATAATGACTCACCATTTGTGAGTGTGTGGAACAGTGCTGGCAAGCTTCTCTTTGTGGTCTGTTCTCCCATCTCTGCAACTAAGTTGCAAGGGCTTCTGAATCAGAGATGCTTCTTCATGCTGAGGTGGCCTCTACTTTGACATTTACATTTGCCCCAGACAGCTCTTTGACCCATTTTCTGGTACTCAGAATGAAAATCGGAACTCCTCATATCCCAGCTGCCCCACAACTTCACAGACCTTGCAGATATCACTCAGTAAAATGGAGTCAATGATGCATCACTGAGGCAATCACACTAGCTCTTCATTTCTGACTTGAATAGATTTTAAAAAGTGGCTTGTTTCTCTCTTGATTATCCGTCCTTTAGACAAATTTACAAAACACTCCAGAGCTCATTAGAGCAATGAATGCTGCTGCTATCCCCAGTACAGCCATGCAAGGTCAGAGGTTTATTTTTCTCTCCAGTCTAAAGGCAAAAGCAATACACTGATAAAGAAAATAAATGGTTGCAATGTCTCCCATAGATGTCAGTGGCAGAGGAAAATTTAAAAAATGAAGCGGCCTGTTTGCTCCTTGGTGTTCTCTCATTATTCCACTGTCTAAATTTTTTTTAAATTAGTATTTTGATTAAATAAAAATTCCTAGTGCATAGTCTTAGCACTGCTGAGTTTAGATGTGAGTGCTGATACTTCAATATGTTAGGCCCATAAATGTAAATTGAAGCAATCATACAAATATGGGAGCTGTGTGAAAATAGACCTGAAAGGTTTTTAATCCAAACAAACCCAGTCACTTGATTAAAGTTCTTGAGTAATTTGCCCTTTGTGATGTTTTGGAGAAATCTAGTGATATACAGGATATAAATTCTCTTTTATTTTCAGCACCATCTATTTTCATACTGGCAATATAGTGGAAATATTTCCAAGTTCCCTCTAGCCTTGCTGGCTGTACTCAAGCTAGCTTCATTTTGGGAGCAATACAGTCAGATTAGCACAGTGCTATGCCCAGCCTATTTTTGCTTGCTTCACAGCAGTATGCCCCTAAGTGTGCTGGAGAGAAGTTTCAGTGGTGTTCTGGCACGGCTTCCTCAGTAGTCAGAGCAGCTGTACTTCAGCTCCAAACTCTGAATGAGAAGCAAAACACCCCCTGTGAGTCTGTGCTGTTGTGTGTAGAACACACAAGCTGCTCTTCTGCATGTCTGCTTATCCCATGGACCACAGACAATAGAAGCTGGAAGAGCATTCCTACTGATCCCCATCACTGGCTTTTGCTAAAGCCATATGCCTGAACTAACTACTCTTGTAATTTCTTTCCTGAGAATCTTGGATCTGACTTGCCTCCCACAAGTTCCTGTTGAATAGTACATTTGCCATTCCAAAACACTCAGTCCAATAAAGAAAATACAATAAATTTTTCCAAATCATCATTCAGTGCAAGGTGTCAGTAGTTTTAACTGTATCTTGCAGACATGCATATATGTTCACCTATTACCATATAAACATGTCACATAATGCAATATGGTCCTAAATCACTTTGAGCCTGGATATTAAGCTTTCCTTTTTAATTTAAGGCAAACACCCCCAGAAACACCATGGGCTTATAACACAGTAGGTTTTTCAAGATCACAAGGTACTGATTATCCTAAGTCAGTAATGACTTAAAATAGAGAGAGCCTGGATTTACCAGGGCAAGCAAATTAAGTCAAATTGCAAACAAACCAACCAAGAGCCCACAATATCCCTGTAGGGCCAGTCCTTTTCTTTAATCTTACTTTTGGTGTGGTACTTCCAGCGGCCTCTGGAGTTAAAACAAATGCTGTGACATCTTTTTCCACAGCCAATTTCCAGGGAAAACTGCCACTTTTCTATCTTCAAGTGTAAAGTGCAAGTTTGCTTTCTTCACTCTTCAGACGTCTCCCTGCCTGCTGCAAGAGTTCTGTGAGCTCTGTCTCCTTATCTCTGTCCCGTCCACCCTTTGCAGAAATTTACCCTGCTGCCAGCTAAAAATGCTGCTTCATTTTAGGAGCACTGCCTTCCACATCCACTAACAGCAACAAGCTCAGGGCCAGCATCTGAGAGAAGTTACTCTCAACAAGATCAAGTTTGTATGAAATAAATTGGGGGGATTTGTAGCTGTCAAATTTCAATAGAAAATAGGAGTCATTCAGGGCTGTATGTAGAACATAGATCTTACCTTTTGTCAAAAGAAAATTAGTGGGAATCACTTGTTATTATAAAACGTTTTTCTTTCTATAACAACAATCCTAGAGAATATACAGCAATGACTTACAGGCTTCTGAATGTGTAATTCATTATTTATTTATTTATTTATTTATTTTTGTTTCTCTGGCTTGGTTTTTTGGAGGTTTTTGTGGGGTTCTTTGTTTTCTTTTTTTTTTTTCTTTTTCTTTTTTCTTTTTACTTTGCTAAAACGTTAAGAGACTGAGGAAATTTTTAAGGATTCCATGACTGTCAAGAAATTTCTAATTTTATTATTACTAAATGTTATGAGGAGAACTGTACATCATATCCTCCTCTGGTTAGTAGGAGAGAAAGCATTTAAATGTTATATCTGAGACACTATCAATTACGAAAATAAGTCACTCAACATTGCTTTCAAAGCATGTAGATACTTTCACAAACTTATTGTTTCCTTAGTCTGCTTATTTAAGCATTTTTGGGTCAGTTATAGTGGCAGCTACATTGATGCCATATATCTTGTCTTTTAAAGTTACTTTTTATTAAGAACTTGCTGTGTATGATGTAACCGACAACCAACAAAACAGTTGCCTGACTGGATTCAAGATGTGTTAAGAAGAAGAAACAAGAGCTGGTCCCTTTCCAGTTTCAGATCAAAGCAAAAACTATGTTCACATTTTTTCAAACTTTTGTCAACGGTCATGAATTTTTTGCTGGTATGATTTTTTTGTTGGTACAAATCTTTGTGAGACAGTAAATAGTAGAGGCAGGTTACTATTGTTGTTAGAGAAAAAACTGAATCACTTGCAACCTAAAAAATTCATTTCAATGCTACCAAATGCAACATCATACAAGTGGGAAAAGTGTAAATCTACTAAATCTGCAAACAAATCTGCAAAGCAAATCTACGCACTGAAAAAGTTGTCTTGGAAAAGCAGTAACACAAAAAGATTTAAAGGTCACTGTTTAGAATGTTTTGTAATTTTTGTGATGGTTTGTTTGCTGAAAAATACACTTACATGTAGTTGAGGGAGAGCAAAATTAATTACGTAATTCAGGTGGAATTTGAAATATAATTCAAAGGTGAAAATTCAGGGGTTTGGTCTCCTTAATATTACTTTTCTGTAGCTTATTTATAAAATGAGTGCATGTCATGCCTATGGTCATATGCATTCAACTAACAGTATCTGAGTGCCACACTGAATTACTGTAGAGTCAGTTGAGGTCTGAAGTACATTGCACTTTCTTCCATAACAAAACTCATCCAGAGAGTCTGCTTTCTGAGGTCCTCAGGAAGTGAGATTCAGGAGTTCTTACAAAACTCCTCCTGTTCCTTTGTAAGCAATTTCGTGGGCATGCACATGGTGGCTTTTTTTTTAGTGGCCCTAAATGACCCATTGGTTTACATCTTGGTTTCCTTATATTATCCTGATATGGCCCCAAAGAATTAATTGAGTGCAAGATTCACTGTCATACTCTCTGCCCCTAAAAAAGAGGCACTGTTTGCTACCCCTTTCACAGCTCTAGCAACAGTCAGGAATTATTAGTGTTTGATGATCTTTTGTTTCAAGACCTCAATGTCTTGTACTTTGAAATTGAAATTCTTTTGCCTGCGAGGCCCCCAGAATCTGACAGCTCACTTCTTGAACTTTTCTAAACTGCAACAGCAAAGAGAGTAAATCTATCGGCTCTGCCTCTTACAGTAATAGCATTTGCTAGGGGAGGGATAAAGAAATAAATAAAAGATCTAGCAGTGCTGGCAACATCTACTGAAACCACCGTCTTTGCGGTTTTTTGGTTTTTGTTTGTTTGTTTGTTTTTGCGGTTTTGTTTGTTTGTTTGGTTTTTTCCCTCCATTAGTTGAATTAAATCTTATCTATTTACAGACTCTATTCAACAAGTCTGTTGAAGCACTGGTATATCCTTCTTGGATTCAGCAATTCTAGATGTCAGAAAGATTAGAGAAGAGAAGCCCTCTAGCAGCTGAATTTCCATGGTCTTATCAATTGTGGTACTGTTGTTTTTTGTTTGTTTGTTTGTTTCTTTTCAGAGAAAGAAATATCTAGCTTTGTTCTGCTTTCTCTTCTTTGCACTGTCTCTACTCGGCCCAAGCTGTCCTAATCCGCTCTCAGAGACGTGGGGGGTGGGGTTGGAAGAATAAACTGGTAAGAAAAAGTAATATTCTTAGAATTATGTGATCCTGATGCGATGAAGAGTTGTACTACCCGAGATCATTTCATTTTGGGTGCAAAATTCATCTACACCTTTCCATTGCCAGCACAGAATAAGAACAGATATTTATGGATACAAACACTCTTTTATCCATGTCAGCTCTCTCAAGTCCTGACATGTATTAGTCCTCATTGATCCCCAAACCTAGAAGTTCCTTTTTATGAATGCAACTGTACTAGTTGAAGATTAAAGGTGGCTGCACTTACAGATGTCCTAATGACAAACAGGTTTATGTTTCTGTAGTCACATACCATCTGAGCAGCAGTGCCTTCCTTTTTCCCCTTACATTGAGTTGCAGTATTGCATTCTCTTATTAATATCCCCTCAGAAAAGACTGTCTCCATGTATGCCAGGAATGATCCAACTTCCCTCCATCCAGCAAAATAAGAGAGCAATATGGAAATCACATTTTTTCAGCTGAAGAAAATATTAGCTGAAGAGAATATCCAAGCTATGATTTTTTTTTGGTGTTTTTCTTTCTTCTAAAGGGCTCAGCAATATTTTAACCCTTAAAGCAGTGATTAAAATAAAATTCTGTTAACTCCTATTTCAGTGATTGATATCTTCTAAAATATTTATCTCCAATTAAATAGAGAGGCATACATATGCAAGGTTAGTGTTAAGGGTCATTAAAGAAGGATTCAGAGTATTTAGGATTTGTTGGAAGTGGAGGTAGATTTTACTGTTCACAGAAGCAGTTGCTGAGTTTTCAAAACTATTAAGTTTAAGACATAAATAGAAACACATCTTGGAAATCAGAAAAAAGTTGAGAAGTCCAGAAACCAAAAGCATCAAAGCACAATAAACAGAAAAAGACAAGATCTTATGTAAACATGAAATTTCTATTATTAGCCCAATTTCAACCACCCTGTCCCATTTGGAGCATCTCTGAAAAGAGTAACTTTTAGTCACAAGAAAGAGGCAACCTTTTATCTAAGTCTAAAGCTTACTAGACAGCCTTCTTACAGCACAGAGAATATTAATACCTGACACACTGACAGCAAATTTCACTTCTGTATTCTGGGAAAAAAGATGCTTGCCTTTAACAGAAGACAAGAGGGCACTGAAGTGTCAAATACATACAGTTTGCAAATTACCAGTAGTATTCCCTTTCAGAAGTGAACATCACTGGTTTGAGTTGATCCAAGCAAGAAAGAAGTATGCTCAGGACTGTCCTTAACACCTCGCTCCTCTTTGCGACAGATGGCCAGGGCATGCAGAGGGCAGGACAGAACTTCTAAAACTCAGAGCTGAGGTACAGTCATTAGAACGAAGAGCAGTTACTCGGGTCTTGCATGTTTCTGTCCCTATCCCAAGCCTTTTGCATTTATACAAATGTTTAGAATGTCCTCTTTGCAAGGCTCTAATTCTCTCCCACGACTGAGAAACAGGTGGTTTTCAGTCTGATTCTACAACTGGAGGAAGCTGCGGGGCCGTTCATCAGACCTACTCCTGTATCCTAATGTTTTCCTGTTTACTAAATTCAAGGAGAAGATGATGCTGTGTAACAGACAGCAACAAATAAGAATATGGGTACTTCTTTTGAGCTGGACTTGTGGCCCAGCTATTTCAATAGGATGGCTCCTACAGCCCTCAGCACTAAATACTTCAGGAGAAGCAGCAAAATCTGTATTAGGCAGACAGCAGATAATCCACTCCCTCAGAGTGGATCTCTTCTAAATTCTCAGTAGAACCAGATTAAAGTCCCTGAACAGTGGAGTTTAAAAACCCCAGGGTTAAATAAAATGGTTTTCAATAGGCTAATAAGTAGAAAATAAATAAAAATTATTTACAAAATAAAAAACAGTTTTATTAAAACAAACAGTTTGTCTTGGGGGAGGGGATGGAGGAGGGAAAGAGAAAATACATTTCCTCTCTACTAATTCATGAGATCTTTTGCTGACTTTTTTATTGTACTGAGCGTAAGGTAGAAAAGATCCTCGACATGTCTTTTCCTTTAGTGATAGTGTTTGTGTGTGCTGCACTGCTATATTAAGTCTAAACATATCAAAGATGCTTGAATCTAAAATCATACTCTAAGCCAGTAAGAACTGTTGCATGCCAAGCAACTCATTCATAAGCAGAAAATTTTTTCCTCTCACGCAGATGCAATCAAAATCGAACAAGACGGTTAATTGTAACCTAATCTTGTCAATTCTATGTGCAAAATCAGTTTTAAGTATGTGTTATAGTTAGGGAGGAAGGAATAACAACAGAGTATTTCTGACCCCCTCTGGGATTTAAAAATCAGATTCAATGGTATTACATAAAGTACCGAGGCTACATTTGCTAAATCAAATCATATTGTTCTAATAAGGACATCTGGAAACAGCTAGTATCAAGCAACACCTAAGTTGTGTTTCCTTCATGGCTGAACAGAGGCACTGCTCTTTGTAGGAGTGTTGCTAAGCACTGGACACTTCGGGGGAAGTTGGGGAGAGGCAATTGTGGATAAAATTGGCAAATGTATCTGAGCATTAATAACAGTGTGCCATACAGTTAGCATTATGACTGATCACTTCTTTTTCAGCAAATGACCATTGCAAGTACAAGCAGCCAGGTCTCAATTAATAAAAGTGCCAGGATTACCCAACAACTAGAAGGGAGCCAAGTACTCACAGAGAGAAGGGAAATGAAACTCCCCATGATACCTCTCCTTTCACAACAGAGCTGGGCCAGGCACTGCTATTCACTGCTAGAATTTTTCCTAGGAGGTTGAGCTAGGAGAAATTTTCCAGTTGAATATTTTGTGCCTGTTATGAAACTTTGTGTCTTCTTTCCAACCATTTTAACAAAACCCAGATATTTAGGGGAAGTGGAAAGAAAAAGATAACAAGGTTTGAAGTGTAGGGTTTTGAGTTTTCCCCTAAAAAGGAATATTTGCACAGTTCTGTACAATAATTCTATATCTTATGATTTGAATTCATTTCTCTGAGCACCTTACATACAGACAGGATAGTCCCTTCTTTGGAAGAATATACAAAAAGGGCAAGCTTAAGGAACACCAGGCACCCATGCAACAGAAAACCAAGTTTCTCAGGGTCATACCATTCAGAAATGGTGTCCAAAGTCTAGAATAAAAAAATATCCCAACAACTGCTTTATTCTTTGGATCACACTTCCACTCCTAACCCAACAACAGACATCATATCACCGAACCTTTCCATCTGGTCTATCAGTTCAAAAGGTTTTCAAGACCTCAATACACACTTTACACCATGGCTACTAGTTTTATCTAGAGGACTGATAATTTGAGTGGTTTGGAATGTGTTATCCAATATTTAACTGCTGAGCTCCCTGCAGCAACATCCGCCATAAGATCGCTGGAATAGTGTTTGGATATCCAATTATCATAACAGTAAATTGGTTAAGCTACTTCAGCCAATTTGGCCATATTACTGATGTCTGTAAAGACCTGTACTCCAAAGTTATTTCCCACTCCAAAACCAGTTATGTTAGTAAGAGGTTTAACCGGTTTAACTGCATTGATATCAGGATTTTGAAGCACTGCTATCCACCAAGGAACTACAAGTCATAAGCAGTGAATGTATGTCTACTCTAAATATGGTTATTTTAAAACTAGAGAGTGGTAGAAGATTATGTTTGTTATAGTCTTACAACATCAAGATTAAAGTGAAGTTTTCTTTACTGAGTCAGGGGACTATTCATCATTTCTACAAGAAAAACCATGTACTCCCACACAGTGTATACAAATCAGTGAGTCAAAAATTGTGTCAGTAAAAGCAGGAATCGCTCTTACACTTGCAATGTTTGCGCACAACACTCAGCAAACTCTGCCTTGATGAAAATGATAGATGGCAGCTGCTCTTTAGGTATGTCTTTTAGATCATCTTCTACCAAAGAAGAACCAGCACAGAAATACCCTGGTAGCGGTATGCACCTGGGTATTTTTCTGAATCCTCCAGGGATTCAGTGAAGTTTCTCTAGATTTTGACTATCTGTTCTCTTCCTTTGCTATTTAACTATGTGGTTTAGATGGTTTAAATGGTTTAGATGGTATAGATGTTAGACTGATGTTGGATAGGTTGTTAACCTAGATAAAGATTGGACTTGATGATCTCCATGGTCTTTTCCAACCTTATTAATTCTGTGTGTGTAATTCTGTGTGCGTGTATACTTTAGGGCACAGCATATTTTAAGCCACAATCCAGAGCATGAAGTGCTTTTATGGATGGCAGAAGAGGAGTAATAGCTTTTTTCTCTCTGTGCAGTGAAACTAATAATTTAATTCCTGAACTCTGTATAGCAATACCACCTCTCCCAACTCGACAACTTGTATTAGAACATACCTGTCATATTTTCTGTATATTTCCCCGTCCCTTTCTCTTTTTGCTGTTCTGTTCTCACTGCTCTATTTTTCCCCACCCAAAAAGCAGCTGGAGATGGAAAATTGTAGATCACACAGTAATCCCTACCAATGGAAATCTTTCATCTGTGTAACAAAAGTTCTTTTGTTAGAGGGGTTAAACCCCTCCTCAAACTATCACAAACTGCACTTAACAGCTGTACAATTCCTACAGAGTTTGGACTTTTACAAAGCTACTTGTTGCCAGATTCGTAAAGAGGGGTAAAGAGGGGTTACAGAGGGGTAAAACTGGTAGCTGAACAAGCAGGTCTGTCACAAAGCAAGGCAGGATTAGAAGGGTTTTTCTAAGCCAATCTGTTAAGTAAAAACTGCTCTTAGCAGAAGCAGCTGTCATCACAGAAATGCAAAATCTGTGCTTTCCCTGCCAACGTCACTTCACACCTGCAGAAAAGCACAAACTGGCTCTTTGCATGAATTAGCTATTCCCTCCAGTGACCAGCAGTGGGCTTCCACTTGAAAAGTCCAAGACCAGGAATCAGACAACATAGCAAGGTATCAGCTTGCTCAAAGAGAGAGGGAGCATGGACAGATGAAAAAAAAGAAAGTTCTTGTAGGAAATCCCATGTCAAGGGAAGGTGCAGAAAGGAATCTCCTGTACTCTTCGAATGAGGCTGGAGTTCAGGGCCTGAACTTCACAGAGATTGATTGGCAATGCATTTCAAACTGGGGGTTGATTTTGCTCAGTCATTATAGCCTGTTTGTGCTCTCAGGGTCCTGGCAATATATCCCCTCTGGTTGGATCTACACTGTTGGTTTTATTGCTTGGTTTTTTTGTTGTTTTGTTTTTTTGGTTTTTTTGGGGGGGTTGTTGTTGTTGTTTTTCTCCAGGGTATGTGGAGTTTTTTGGAGGTTTTTATTTGCTTATTTCTCTGGTTTTGTTTTTTCATGTGGAGACAGATTCGGCTCCTAAGGATGAGAGCTACTGCTAAAATAAGTTTTACATGTTCAGTTTGGTTCATGGGCTTACCACAGCCAAAGAGCTTTAATATTGAACACATTTCTCTCAATTCTAACTGCTTTAGTGGAATCTCAATAAATTCTAGTTATTTCAAGATTGATCATTGGACTATTAAACAAAGACTCAAAGGACACAGGGTTTAGTGCACAAATCTGTTAATTATAATCAAAAAGCTGGATATGTAACAACTATATTCCTCTCTCATTTACTATATAAAAGGCTACTAACAATTATGTGGAGCCTATTTCTGAGGGCCTTTACAAAGCATGCAGATTATACCATGAAAGTAATATTAGTAGGAGTCAGCTGAGCTAAAATAGAGCTGGCTTTTATGCAACAGAATCTAAGAAGAAATAGATAACTTTAAAAGCAACTAAATCTAAGACAAGTAATTTAGTATGCTTTGTTGTTCCTATAGTGAATTTTATAATCTGAAATTTATCCCTTCTCCTCACAAGGTAAAAATAGGTGCCTGTTACTAGCCTGAAATTTTTCAAGTTTCATTGCCATGGAGTATCAGGCTGTTCCTTGACAACTTCTCCATTAGTGTTCATAAGATTCTCTCCTTCTCTGCCCAGATGAAATCAGATCTCCAGGTACGAGATCAAACTTTTTTTCTAAAAGTGCTAAACTCCCACAGATCACATAATCCTGTCAGCAGTAACACTTGAGAGCATACCCAGAAGTATTTTGCATGTTGTTTTACATGATCTCTCCTAACATCAAAACTAAGTTTGTGCAAAGGGGAAAAAAGTGCAAATCCACAGGCAAAAGAAGTTGTGTTCTGCAACACACTAATACTTCAATGTTACTTGAAGATGATTTACCTTGAGTTTTGACTTTACATTGTTTGCAGTTGTCAAAGAGACTGCAGTGTACAACAAGTCTCATTTCAAAAATTCAACAGCTGCTTAAAGTGATTAAAAAATAAAGGATAAAAAAAATGCAACCATTCTTTCCCTGTTAGGAAAGCAGATAATGGTCTTTCATAAGATTACTTTATCCCATATGCCCAGACTTGTCAGATTCATAATCCTCTCTTTGTTAGGTACAGGATAACATCTGTTTACATTGCCCAATTCCAAACCAGCACCATGAGGCTGGAGCTTCTCTCCTGCAGTCTTCAGACTCTGATTAATGGCAAGAGCAGGTGCAGCTCCTACAGGCTTTGCTTCATGGCTTCCCCCTCTCCTGTATCTCGTCTTCCACATTGTCCCCAGATACTTACATTAAAATGCTCCAATATCAACACATCTGAGCCAACTGACTTTTAGATCAAATATGTTTCCTGTTCTCAGCTTCATTCAATTATTTCAGTTTTGTCTGCATGCGCTGGTGTTGTGGTTGTGCACATGCTCTTCACTTTGAGAATGTTGTGGGCTTAAGAGTACTGAAACAAAAGAGTGAGCAACTCACAGAAACCTTCTACATTCTGGCCCTGACACCACGTTAAAATACAGAAGGAAAAGATTCTTATTGCTGCAACATGCAGCTTTCATTGATGAGATATATGAAGAAAGGAATTTAAGAGAATAAACAATTTTCATATCATGGAAATGATACCTGTATAGACTCAATTCCCCTTGGCAAAGAGAGGCACCGTAACTTCACAGCCTAGAGATACAGGCTGGATCAAACCTCAACGTCAGTGAACATAGAATTGTTTAAGCAAAATTTAATGAAAAATATGAGCCTCAAGATAAACAGAGGAACCTCTTATCATCTGAAACAAATGAAATGTTAGGAGTTAAAAAACAGTGGGAGAGAGATCTCCTGGTTAATAATCATTCTAAATATAACAGAAGACAAAGAAATGTAAGAATATCATAAAAAAGTTTGCATGAAAAGAGGAAGAAAACAAGAAGAAAAAATTTATTTTTTTTTCTATAGAAAAACAGGTGAATAAAGAAGACCTTTTGGCGGAGTAGTATGATGAAATCTTGGGGGAGCAGTCTTTCATTTGGGCTTTGTAGTAAATTACTACAATCTTGACAGTCGAGTCCATTACAAAGTTTTGCCCAAAACTAAGCAACTTGTGAAAACAGTTTTTTTCTAGTTAAAAGGAATAATGATAAACAAAATGAGGTGAGAGGGTAAAAAACCAAAACTGAGCAGTTCAAGCATGAAAAGGCAAATATTAATACTATTGATAAAAAAAAAAAAGGAATTAACTTGAGATCATATCAGCTGTTTTGCTGCCTTAATCTGCAATACCAGCCTCTTTTTCCACTGGTTTTTGTAGACTTGACAGTGCACACAAGATCTGTTAACTTTAACTCTGTACACTATAAACTCACATTAACTTCTATAGAACATTCATCTCCACACATGTAGTGTTCCGGCAATAAAGATTGCAATTCAGAGACCCGGAGTTCTGATGACTTCAATAATGCATGTATTAAGTTTAGGAGTGGTGTAATTCTTTGTAGGATTGGTACCCAATATTAAAATCTCTTCAGGAAAGAGACAATCCTTTCCTGTGTTTTTATACCAGAGCCTCAGTCTTTATTGCAGCTTTTATGAGCTACTATAATTCAAAATTCAACTTCTCTAGATTGCAACTTTATTTTTTTTTCTTATTTCACCTTTGAATTTCATTTCACATGCCCTGCACAATCTACAACAAATATGAAAGACCATGTTTACCAAAATAAAGAAAAACAAAAAAGCATCTTTGTCTGCAACAGCTACCATTTCTGTATGGATTGCCATTGATCCAGTAATATTTTTTCGCACCCATCCCTCCAGATTTATTCTTGAAAAAGCGATATCCAGTCAGAGGAGTTATCACCTTGTCTCCTTGTGGAAATGCATTGCCACCTGAGCCACAATTCATACAGCAAATATCAAGGCCAGCGGTGGAATATCTATGAAACTAAGAGGTGGGAGCATTTCACCTAATGATGAAACAAAATCCACTACAAAATCCCATTACATGTTTCTTGCTGAGATAGGTTTTTTCCTAATAATTTTTCTCCAAAAGCAATTGGAGTCCATGTTGCTCACACCTGCATAACGAAACAAATCATACAAAAACTGCTCTTTCCTATTGCTGTTATTCATCCACAACTTGCATTGTGATCAACACATTTCAGCAAGCAGAAATGTGCTATGTGTTGAACGTTTGTTTCAAATGGAAATAGCTAAACCAAAATCAAAGGGAAGTGTTATGTCTTTGATGTAGCTCCATACATTTGTTGCGCTGCAAGGGCTAAGGCTGCTAGACCCAGCTGATGTCAATGGATTGGTTAAATCCTCTTTTAGACTTGTGGAAGGAACAATTAAATCTCTGTAGATGTGGCCACAAATGCTTTAGCAATGCCACATTTTTTCCAGCTATTTATTTGTTGATTTTCTGGGAGAAGGCCTAAAGAAAATATCTGAGATCAGGATCCAGAGATGAGATGAACTCTTCCAAACTAGATGCTAAATCGCTATGTCAAACTGGGGTACCTGAGCAAGATGAATTCCTGATCATTCTTTCCTTCTGTGACCAAAAAAGCAACATCATATGCTATCTGTGGAAAGAAATGTCACTGTATCTGATTACTAGATACAAAACCTTGGAGATTTCTTTAGAGGAAGAACTAAGTTTTTAAACTACTAACCTTGTAACTATGTCATAGCTGACCTAAACTAACAGAATACAACCAAATATCTGCCATTTCAGTTCTGTCACAGCACACCGGAACATTTTCCTGGACAGAAGGAATTTGAAGCTTGGGAACATGTAAACTCTTCAAAGGCAGAGAAGCTCCTGTCACACAGTGTTATGAAGGGTAGAAAAAAAACAAAGAAAAACACGAGTGAACCAACAAAAAAATCCCAGCAAGCTGTGTAGGCTTTTCCAGGAGAAAAAGTAATAATTCACACAAGTGGCATAATTGTGTATAATATGTAACCACAGGAAATAACTACTTTACCATGTTCATCCATTCAGAAAGGAGAAAATGGAAGTCACTCAAGCTAATCCTTTTTAGACTTGCAGAGACTGCCTCCTGGTACAGCAGCTCTGGTTTTGTACTGCCAGCTGCGAGTGCTGCTAAACTGCCTCCTTGAAAGCTGGTTTTAATTCGGACACATGGAGCCTGTGTGCACTATTACAAGTGAAAAATACCCTTCCCACACAGGGCTGCATTCAGCATTCAGATGCCTGAAAATATTTTGCCGTCAATGTGAGAATCACTTGTGTTTCCTCAGAGAGGAACACCACGGGGGTATGTAACATAATGAATGGTTTAGTTTGTTGATTAGGCTCCCCTGTACATCCTAAAAAATAACACCAGAATAATGGGGAAACTCAAGCATATGAGCTACACAGCAAAACAGGAAGAACAGTAAAAGTACATGAAAATCAAATATATATCATGCAGGTTTAAACCGTTGATGAACCAGTTAAAAATTACAAGGGGGTTGATATATACAAATATTATTTAATTTTTGGTTTGGTTTTATGGACTTTGAGTTACATCAACAGTACTCAAGACATCCACACCAGAATTACCTATAATAAAATCACAGTATTTGAAGACATGGGTTTTCAGAAAGAGTAATTCTGAACAGTATTTGCACTACTATAACTGGTTTTATTGATGTCCATGAGTGTAGGAAGGAGGTATGTTCCCCCCCTCCAGGCAATGGTAGCAAGTTTAGATGTAAAGTAACTAAAATAGGTGGAAATGTGCAAGCTCATTGTGGTTTAACTTCCCTGGCTCTACGTCACAAATGAAAAGCTATCTTTCCTCACATATGAAAATAGGTCAGCGCCCAGCTCCCATAGTAAGTTATCTATCACCTAAATTAATGTCAGGTACAAGGGGCAACAGACACCTTTACTTTGTTACTCATCTTTTGTGTGCACTGTACTATCCTAGATTGGCAAAGCAAAGAAGGAGAACAGCTTTTGGCCTCGGTGACATTTACCTGGAAACCATCTCATCCCAACATCTACCTTAAATTGCCACTTAAAACTGCCTCCGACAAGCTGACCTGACAAACTTTGCTCAAAACGTATTATAACAGAATTCCTACAAAATAAAAGAATTAATTGAATTTCCCTAATGTATCTTATAGAAAAATGCACATAATTTTAAAAGTCCAAAGCAGCTTGTTTTAATCTGATTGAAGGAAGTACTTCCACTAGTCATTTTGAAAAGACCTAGTATTGAGGGTAATGTATAGTAAACCCTAAAATTCAACATGAAAATGTCCAAATTCAGTGAAGTCAATCAAATGATCCTTGGGAGAGGTGCGAGAAGGATTGCAGAGATAGAAGTGTGTTTTTTTTGTTATTTTTGTTTTGTTGAGTGGTTTTGTATTTTGGTTTGGGTTCGTTTTTTCTATACAACTTCTGAGATCTTTTGTTTTGCTCCAACCCAGAGCTAAGCCAATTTTGAAATGTAAGAATCTTTCATATGTAGAACTCTCTTTACCACAGCTCTTATCTGGAGTATCACATCACAGTGCTTCACAATTTCGATCTCACTAGGGTATCCAGTAAATGGATTAAAAGGATCCATTAAGTAGAGTTGGTTTTGGTGCCTCATAATCCCATCTAGACAATCAATACACACTTGCTTCTGACATAACTATTTCATTACAGAGTCTGCATCTGCTTTTTGCACCAGAGCGAAGTTACCTACAAATGAATTACTCTCTGATGCATTTCTGCAACTCAGGCATAGCTTGTTTGGAGTATGTTGGTCCTGGCCTTCAGTCTACAGAAAATCCTGCCAGTAGTTGTAGATTTCTCCATGAATTTCATACACTCAAAGCCAGAAATCACTGAGCAACGCTGCCAGGAACTCAGTCAGTATCAGCTTGAAGGTCTATATTGCCAAAGGGTTTATATTTTTATTGCAATTTTAAAAGGGAAATTTATTATCTAGTATTTTTAAGCCAGGGTGTTTTTACTTTAATTTTTTTCTTTAAATAGCCTTTTTTAAAAAAAAAAAAAAATGGAATTATTGTGGAGGAAAACTGCATCTGCAAAAGAAGTTAAATAAATAATAATTTCGGTTTATATGGCACCATGCTTTATAATAAAATTTAAAATGTGTTCAACACATGAGAGTGCTTAACATGCCAGAACAGCCACATACTTTCTCAGTAGTGATTAGTGTGCTCTGAAAAAAAGTAATTCCTTTACACGTGGAAAGAATGAATTCAGGAAAACAGCCAGAGAAAATAATCCTGCAATATTAAATAACATGGAAGAGGAGATCAGCCTCATCCTTTTAGAAACATTTTTTGTTTGGGTGGAGGAGGCAGTCCTGTTCAGTGCATTTATCACTTTGAGGAGGATTTCACTTCTAAATTTCTAACTTTAGATATGCAGCTTTATAAAAGCTGTGGATGTTTTTGCTCAGACAGCTGTTCTGCTACATATTTTAGATAGAAATTTTGACTTGGCTACAACTTCGACCCCTTGAAATGCTATGGCACACAGGTGCTACTTCATATTGCATGATCTGAAAGCAAAACTGTTTCACAGATGAGCAGGTAGATCCACTAGGATCTGGGTTCTTATAATCTCTACTAACACACACTAAAATGACTTTTTTTCTGTTTGTGGAAAGGACAAGACAATCTCAGTGTGTTCATGCACACCAAGCAGCAACTTTTAGCTATGAGCTGCCCTATGTACTAAAGAAATCATGTCCATAATCCTCCTACTTCTTCCTACCTAGAATAAGAAAAGTTTTCATCTTCTCTTTCCACTCCTAATTTTTTTCCCCATGGTCACATCAAATAATAATAAAGCAGCACTTCAAGTGTCACCTAGTGCAAAGAATCTCATTTTATCAGATTTTCTATACTTAGGTTTTAAAATTAAATATTAGCTACTATTGCATATATCAAAGGTATCTTTTTTTCTTTTGCAAATAATTGACAATTGGGTAAATCTGGTGGGAGTAGGCTCCTGTTACCATTTTTCTTTAGGAGATTGTTTTGTAGACAAAGAAACACAAAACTTCTACCATGCTATGAGGCTGTTTTCTAGAAAATGGAAGAACATCTTATTGAAGCTGCATAGAAATGATCCTATTATATGTGAACCATTTAGAGCACAGTGGCTTCCTAACAATTAGAGCTTTATGTGTTTTTTTCACAGCTTATATAAAAATTCTCAATAGACTGTTTGCCCTCTCCTTCTTCCACAGAAAGTTTGAAAAGACATCAGTAAAGACTCTTTATGGCATCTAATTTATTCTCTTGAAATTACCTGCAATTCCTTAGTAAAAGAGATGTTTTCAAATGAATTATCTCTCTGCCAATTACAACATCTTTCATCATGTTCTGGCTCTGCAAGAGCACCAACGTGAAAAATTCTTCTAGCTAGGAAGAAGAGCAAAATATTTTTTTCTTATGGCAATTTAATTTTGTTTCTAAATTCACAACTTAGCCTTTGTAAACTGCCTTCAGAATTCAGGTAGAAACACTTTGTTTTACCGTCCTCTGTAATACACCTTTGAAGCCCACAGAAGCATGGAAATAGGGAGATGGTGGTGATCTCTCTCCCATAAAGCAGCTAATTACATGCTCATCTTGAACTCTCTGAAGTCAGTTACTGTAATTACTGCAACTATTGTGTTGTCATATTTCATTTGGAACAAAATGGTAGCATGAGAGAAAGCTGCCAAATATGATGCTACAGACTTTTTCCACTTTACAGAAATGTGTTTAAAATGAAAGCTTCTGTCTAGCCCATAAAGTGTCTATAAGCTAGGGAGGCAGAGTCCCTTGTAACAGAGCTCCCTGCTAATGTAAACCCCTGTGAAATGTAATAAGATTAATTTGAAGGAGAAGGCTCAACTTCAGTATTTCAAACACAGCCCCAGCAGTGCAGAGAACGCAGAAGAGGTGTCAGCACAGTCCAGGAGGCAGCCTGAAGACCCATTTCGTTTTCCTCCCAAACTCCACTGTACCAAGCAGAACAGCTATTCATCTCCCACACTCTGTTCCACACACTTTTGCTGGAAGCCCTGCACAAACAGCAGATGCTCAGCCATCACTGTAGGCAACCAGTGATCCCCATAACAGAAAATTGCAATGGATAAAAACTTTTCCACCCTCAAGAGGTTTTCAGGAGTTTGCTTGGCTTAAGCCACAGCTTGAATAACAAAAACATTATAATACAAGGTTAACCTCAACTTCACCCTAATGGAACTATTTATCTGTCATACAAAGATAGGTATATTCTCTGTGCACTGCTTTTTTTAAGGGCACATACATGAGCTATTTTCTCAATACAGTGAGGATGTCTATATAAATCTCTTGCAGGCAAGAAATAGGAAATATTTCAGCTCCAGTTGACTACACTCAACCATTTCCCAACCTTCAGGAAAGCCGACGAATGTCTAGAAGTGTTTGCAGCTCTAAAAGAACAAAGAGAGAGAAATTTACAAAACACAGTGGTAACAACCTCTGCATTAGCCCTCTGTTCTCACTTCAAATACAAACTCTTCCTATGCTCATTACCGCACAACATGTGCCACACTGTATATTGACATTCAGTGTTTTGCTTCCTTGAAACATGCTACAGATGGTGATATAGACAGTAATTTTTCCATGCTTAAAAGTGTCATAAATATTTAAGCCTCCCTCCTATAACTGCCTACCTCAGGAAAGGCTGAACAGATTCTCCAAGGAGCAATACTGAAACTGGAATTGTGATCTGTGCCAAGGGACTTGCACCTTGCATTTTGATTTTAATAAAACTATGGTCAATTTTCTGGGACGATGTACATGGGTCCTAGCACAAGTTCATTTGAAAACTGTCCACAGAGCATCCTTGATGGCCAATCAAGCCTTTCAAGCATTAGTCCTTTCTCAAGTACAATGTTGCATCCCAGAATAACTGTGTCAGACCGGCACACTCTCCACCCAAGGCAGAGACTTGGATTTGGCATCATTTGCCTTCAGCGTGTCAGGCACTTATTACAGGAGTCAATGCAAAGAGACAGCAGGGCTGAAATCCTTCTTCTGTCACGGCTTACTTCTTACCCCTCTCCTCATGTGCAGAAGCTGTGTCAGACAGGAACGATATGTCAGCAAGGCTTCGGTAACATGACGTTATCCAGGACTAATGGAGAGCATAACTTTGTAAGGAATTATAGAGAAACCTCAAAATTAATAACAATTCATGTTGGCTTCAAGCAACTGAGGATTTCATGCTTAAGGTCTCAAAGACAAAAAGGAATATTATTTTAAAACATCAGAACCATTGCAAATTAAGAAACATTGCCTGTAATCTCAAATGAGGTAGACAGCATTATTGCTTTTTCTAAGAAAACTTAGGAACTTTGTCTGCATTTTTATACTACTTCCTGAAAACACTGGAAGTAGAAGAGCTACTTTTGGTGGTAGTTTTGTCCTTTTTCATATCACTATTTTGAGATTAACTCTGACTTAACTGCTAAAGAGAGTATGTAAACAGATGAAGGCCAATGCAGCAGTTTTATGCTGATATGCATGATAAAATGGCTTTCATTCCATAGAGTTAAATGTATTCCATGTTCTCACAATGCCTACTTAATAGTTTTGGGACTGTGTATGTGTTTCCCTTAGAAGAGAAAAGCAGAAAGCACTCTGCCATTTTTTTGTCCTCCTGGATCTAATTATTCTCTAATTTAAATGCAAAGGCCAATCCAGGTTGCTCCTGAGACACTGTGGGACTCTATTAGGATCTTTTACATTAAGACTTTTTATGATAACGATTATATGATAAAGAGCATCTGGAGTCTAACACAATATTAACACTATTTCTTAAAGGTGCAACCCTGTTTTTTCCAAATTTAACACTCAACTTCACTGCACTTAGCACTTCACTGCAGCCTAGCTTAAGGGAAGTCAATATTTTCTTCCAAGTAGCCTGTATCAGTTAGGACAGTATCAGAAAAGCCTGTTATGAGAACAACACTAGTTTTGAAGTCTGTTAGAGAGGAAGTTCTGCATCTTCAGATTCATTCTAGATAACTCTCTAATGTTTCGTTATCTTATACATAGAAATGATCTTCTATTTTGCTTATATAATTTGAAACCTAATATCACTGAAGTCTTGAGACAGCCCAAAAGAGAATACTAGGGCACACATGCTGTAACATGGTGTTACACCAAAGTTCTTCAAAAAACCTCTAAGCCCAGGAGGAAGATTGATGAGAATTGTATCAATTTGGAAAATGCCCGGGGTGTAGCATTCTTTGCACAAATCTTCCTAAACTCTGATGAAAATTAAATACATCCACGACCTCAAAAATGAGGGAGTCAAGCAGAGCACAGGAAAGGTAAGGTTCCCCAGAGTCTAAAGATCACACTTGGTTGCCGACTAACACAGTTTAGGCTTTCACTCTACTGCACTGTATTACAATTCAGTGGAAACATATCCTGCTAGATTAAGAATAATCTCAATTTCTTATTTATTTGATAAGTAGAAGAAACAAGTAGAATTATGATGATAAGATCTCCTTCTGCACGCAACTAGCTTACAGATAAAGAAATAAAACATTATAAGCAGGGAATGAGAGGCAAAACCAAGGATTTTCACCTGAAGTGCTTAAAGTCCCAAAGGTTCATTGGCTTATCCACCATTTGCTTCTTCCTAAAATTCTCTCATATATTGCACGCCACTGCACAGGTATTTGTCTATGTACCTACCGAATTAACAGGGATGAGCATTTGTAAGATTAGATTTTGAATGAGCCAACTTCAAAAAGAACTGGAAACATGCAGTTTTTACTCTGGATAGTTGAGAAGGGCTAACTCCACTCCTTAGCATTTTTTAGGTATAGTACAAACTCTTTGTTTCTCTTTTTGATGAAATATTAAACATATGTGTGAAGGAAAGTATAAAGAATATGAAAATTCTTCAAGAATTTTTTTCTCATCATTAGATTATACAACTTGAATAATTTTATCGTACTATCATGTTACTGCAACTGCACTATATCTGGTAAAGAAAGTAGTAGGCTAAAGGAACAACGAAGCCACCAGGCATTTTTATATATGTGGAGCTATTCGTTCCAATGTTTCATCTATGATCTTTTTACTTTACCAATAAGCTACAAATCTTCTCACCTATACACTGTTATATCAACATAAACCTATCACAAATAGAAAAATTCTGCTAATTACTGAGTACAATGTTCATATAGGAAAATAAAGTTTTTCTGCAGTACTGTAGCTCAGAGATGAGCTCCATAGCCCACGGGCTATATTACAAGAAGAAAGACACTTTCCAATCTGAGATATAGTTTCAATCTATAATTAATGTACACATAAATGCCTCGTTATTTCTGTACAGACTTGCAGAAGACATTTTAACTGCATATTTTTAACCAAATAGGACCTATTAGCCAGCAAACTGAAGCACATTATAAAGAAACTTCTGTCCTCAGTGTTCTTGAGCTGAAAAAGCTTTCTGAAGCCACCCTGAAAAAAGGCACCAAGGAGCTGAGTATTTACTAGTATTTACAGACTCAGTTGGCTCATAGTGTGTTTTTGAACTCTTTGAATGTAAGATTCACAGGGTTTCAGATTCATGTCCAATATTTGCACCTGTTATGTTCAGTGAACGAAACCAGTAAACCCCATTTTAACAACTTTTCTAGTGCTACTTTTTGAGGATGTCCATGTGCTTCCTGAGGAATTACAGATAACTGAGGAACAAGACAATCTCTTAAGAATGTTTTCAAAAAGGAGAGCTATGAGATTAAAGATTATAAAATATTACTAAAAGTGTAAAATTCTGTACTAAAGATTTGATAAAATTTAAATTAAATTAGAAGAATAAATTTCATCAATTTCTATGTCTAAATCATTTACTCAGTTTAGAATATATCCATAGTCTAAGGTAATGACAGGAGAAAATAAGCCCCAAGCATCTTGATAATATCTGACCATCACTTAGAGGCAGTCATTCTCTAGAGACATTAATGTTGGCCCAAGACAAACAAGAGTGCTGAAATCTATGTTATAGGCATTCTTTGCTTTCCAAAGTCAGAGCAGACCGTTAAATGTGAGTATATAAAATCAGTATCCAAAATTGCATCACTTCTTAAAGAACAAGAAAACACTCCTTTCCTCTAGAAAGCAAAAAAATACCTTTCCACTCCAATTCATCATGCCACTAGATGTCAAAATGAATACAAGAATATTTCAGGGACCAGTTTTAGCATATAACTAAATTAAAGTCTTGGGGTTAAAAGTAGGCCAAGAGTCAGTATTGCTAGTTTTATTTTCAGTTAAATCACTTTCTTGATAGGATTTCGTGACACTGGAGATTTGATTTCTTAAACGTTATTTATATGTGACTTGTTTGTTCACTATGATATTTACACAAACCAATTTTTTTTAAATAGGGAAGACACTAGAAAAAGTCATTTTTCCATGATTTATATTATACTAATGGAAAAATGATCAGACTTTATAAAGACAAACCAGTCCTTTGTTCTCAGTATGTC
Source organism: Serilophus lunatus (assembly GCA_013399895.1). Lineage (NCBI taxonomy): Eukaryota > Metazoa > Chordata > Aves > Passeriformes > Eurylaimidae > Serilophus > Serilophus lunatus. Next base: position 44,040 of record VXBA01000883.1, on the reverse strand, counting down.
CACTATAATAGGTGATTAAGGACTTCCTATTTCATTGTCACCTATAATTATAGACAATCTGCCTCAATCTTGTTCCATAACTGGTTGACACTGTTTGACAACATTCCTACCCTTAGGTAATACCAAGAGGTCAGTTAGGACTAATGAAACATCTGAAACAAGCAAAACAGATGTAGTTAATTCAAGTATTTTTTGACTTTGCATTTATTGTCATGTTCATACTTAAGGGATTGTGCAGTTTCACGCAACAAAAGGCACCTTATATTTTTGCATGATTTTGGCTCAAGAGTTTTGCATAGAAGAAAAATGAAGAAGTCGGTATGTCAGTTATGTCGTTCAGGATTCAAAATTACCAGCACAAAGCACCTGAAATTCTTTGTATCCTATGGTGATATTCTCAGGTAGAAAATGTCAGATAATTTTAGTTATTCTTTTACTCAAAATGTTCATTATTTTGAACTGTATCTTTTCCAACAGTCTTTTCGCTGCTGCATACAATAAACTGCAAGGTCTTCTATTTTAATAATCAATTGTCAATGTTTTTGAACAAATTTCAGGCTATTTTTCTTTGCTTTAATCCCGCCTGCTTAGGGAAGAACCACAAAACCTAGGGAACCACTTCCCAAAGGAATGAATTGCCAAAAAAATGGTGAACTACCCTCCATTGAGAAGCACAGTAAATTGCAGAGTCTCTGGCAAGAGACTCTGAGAGTCCAGTATATCCTTCAGGCAATCTGTGTTAAAGTGTGATGCAGGATTGACCAGGGACTACCAGTCAGAATGATGACATTACCTGCCAATCAAGGCAAGAGGCAGTTTAAAGAGAACCCTTTTTCCAATTACATGCTATTAGGAGTGAGTTCAGTGATGTGCTTAATCTTTCCAGTGCACTATACAAGACGGTATCCTGGTTTTGTAATTTCTGATAGTTTTGCAGCCACATGAGACAGATGGTAAGACTTCTAGGCCAGAATGAGGCCACAATCAAGACATGCTTTATGCTCAACTACATTAAGGGGTTAAATCTAAGTTCAAGTTTAAGGAGTGATTATACTACATTGAAGGTAGAACCAAAAGGATTTCTTTGGTTCTTTTAGCAAGTCACCAGTTAATTTCACAGGATCAGACCTCAGAATTACAGGACAATCCCACTGTAGTTCTCCTGTCTTCATGTCCTTTCGCAGCACACAGCATTCTGGGAAGAGTATCGCAGAGTCATAGAATCATTTAGGTTGGAAAAGCTTTCTAAGATCATCAAGCCCAAATGGTCCCTCATCACTGACAAATCCACCACAAAACCACATCCACAAGTGCCACATCTACACATCTTTTAAATTCCCCCAGGGATGGTGATTCCACCATTTATTTCCCTGAGCAGCCTATTCCAATGCTTGACAACACTTTTGGTGAAGAAATTTTTTCTACTAATGGAAACCTTCCCTGGTGCAACTGGTGGCCATTTCCTCTTATCCTATTTTTTGGCTGCTTGAGAGAAGACAGGGATCCACACCTTGATACAACCTCCTCTGAGGCAGTTACAGAGAGCAATAAAATCTCCCCTGAGTCCTCTCTTCTCCAGGCTAAAGAAGCCCAGCTCCCTCTGTCAATCTGTATAAAACATGTGTTCTAGACCCTTCACTGGAAACATTGCTCTTATTTAAAAATAAACTCTGAAATAAGATACAAAGTTGTTTAAGCCTGACCTTTAATAAACCATGACACATATTTTCTACTCATTCACTGCAGGTTAATGACTTGCTTTTATTAAAACAGACCATCAGGTAGTTATACATATGGAAAAAATTACAAACTATATTAAGTAATAGTAGTACATGAACAGTTAGTAAGCGTTGTTGTTACAGTTTATTAATGTGGTTTTTAAAAAATTCTTTCTAGCTTTAATGAGAACTCTAGTTTCCATGGCTCTATGCTACAGTGACTGCAACCAGATGTTTCTGAAAAGAAAATCCAGTTAGGACCACAAAGTAAATGATACTGCTACAACATGGAACATCTTTTGATGGGTGGTTAAAAGTGTCAGTGGAATGAAGCAGCTTTGGGTAGTGACAATACAACTCATGGTATTTTCATTTCTTATCACACATGATTACAACCATGCATGGCAAATGCCTAATGATTCCTATGAGAAAAAAAAGCATGGCTTCTGCTTGTAGAAGTGTCGTGGTTTGAACCACTTTTTATCATCTAAGGGGCATGCACAATAAAGATGACGGAAGACTGAATAAAATTAGCAGCAGGGGAACAGTTTATTATGTGAGGTTTAAAATAGGGAAGAAGGGACAACCCACGGGGACCCAAAATTTACACAGAGAAACACTCGACACGCAGAAAACACAAAAGGGAAAAAAAAACAAAAAAGGAACTGCTTTCCCAGCTAGGTGACTAGTTGAGAAAACAGGGGGAGGGGTAGGGAAGCCATCTCTCTCCCTCCCTCTCTGCTGGTATCACTCCCTGCCCTCGAGGTTTTCTGCAAAACACAAAAAGAAGTGAAAAGCGACCCCCTCCCAGGACACCTTGGTGAAGTGGCTACTTGCGATCAAGCTGGACTCTGCTTCGGTGCTGAGAGGAATGTGTGGAGTCACGCCACGGGGGCCTGAGACCCAGGAGGAGAGGGGCCGTGTGCTTCGCCCCTGGATCGGAAGCCAAAGAGAGGGAGGACCTCTGTGCTCGGCCTTTTAAGCCCTCTAAGTCTTGCACGAATCTCGCTGTCTTCTTCCTGGCTAAGCCATCTTCTGATTGGCCAGCAGTGCCGAGGTCCACCTCTTTTCCATCATCTTCACTCCAGGCACAATGGCGGTTCCTGCTGGAGACCACATGCTCAGAGCTCAAGGTGCCATCTTCTCCTTTATTGGCCACAGGCACTTCGAGGATGCACCAGAGCGGCCAACACCTCTCCGCGTGGCCATCGCCAGCACGGTGCCAACGCTGGACCCCCGCCGCCGTCCACAAGCAGCCACCATGCCTACACTCCCGACCGTGGCTACACCATGGTCTGGCACTGGCACCCGCAGCTCGCCCCTACCCGCAAGCCGGGAGCCGCCAGGACCGCACCCATGGCGCTGCCCCGCCGCACAGCTGTGTCCCTGCTGCTGTCTGTGGGCACACCAGGGCTCTCCCATGGCCGTGCTCCTGGGCCACCACCTGTGCTGGGATCGGGGGACCACCGCACACCATGTGCGGCATGAGCCAGCCCCGGGGCTGCGCGCCGCTGGTCGCGAATCGGCACCANGCCAGCCCCGGGGCTGCGCGCCGCTGGCCGCGAATCGCCACCACCATGCACTGTCGCATCCCCATCACATGGGGACCGGCACTGGCTGCTGCCGCCCCCAACCCTGGGGGGAGAGCGGGCAGGAGCGAGGGCTTCCCCAGTCCCAGTTCAGCCCAGGAAACAGTGGGGGATGGGGGAGCAGGCTGCACTGAGAGCAGACCCCCTCCCCCCCACCTTCTTAAGGAAAACAGGATTTTACACTGACAAGGTTAATGGGCACTCCTTACACATTCTTCCCCTTCCCAAAGCCCAAGACCACTCTGAGACCCAAAGCCACCCCCCCAATAACCCCACAAGAGAGACCCCAGCACCCATCAAACCCCCACAAGAAGTCATCCATTTAATACAGATATAAGTAATTTATGCTATGGTACATTTCCAAGGCTGAAGGAGACCACTTCATTACACAGACCCATTCCCATTACCCTATAATCCTATCAGAACTGCTCTACCTGTTAATGATGCTACAGCAAACCATGTTGTTTGGTCTTGCCTTCATTAGATGCTAAAATACAAGATGTGTTTTTCTGTTGAGAAAACTTTATTTTTTGTATATTGCTAATTTAATTTTAAAATAAGCAAAATTAGAGTAGCTTGATGCACTCCTTTATTTTTGGGTTTGGTACCTGTTTTCATGGCCAAGACTTTTATTTCACATTAACACACAGAGGACATCTGTTACACAGTCAGTGCTCTACAGTTGGGGAATGATTTTTTTCAAAGTATAGTCAAAGTCAAAAACCTGACACTGCTGCACCTGCTGCGTTTCATAGGATGCTATGGAAGTGTGAGAGTGTGTGTCATTTGTGTGTGGGCCTTTCCATTCCAGTGGTTGAAAAAAGGTTCAGAAGTAGAAGTCATGTAAAGGAAGTCCTTGAACTTAATAAGGCCCAATAGAGACCACACACAGGGCTTTAGGCACAACAGGTGAAGGAAGGTTTTACAGACAAGAGCTAAGTAAAACCTCTGAGTCAGCATGACTAAAACAAAAGAGAAAATAAAAAAAAATAAACAAACCCAACACAAAGTTCATGAACTTCCTTTCTTGGGTGAAACAGATGGCTCATTCAGTGTCACAGAAGCTGTTTATTTTTCCTTCATGGAAAGAGTAGCTGACAAGTTCTCCCACAGCTGAACAGCTGCTTCTCAAACACTTCTACTAACACACACTAGCAATGGGGACTAATGAAAAAGGCATCCACAGAGCTTTCCTACAGAAATCTGAGGNCCACGGGGACCCAAAATTTACACAGAGAAACACTCGACACGCAGAAAACACAAAAGGGAAAAAAAAACAAAAAAGGAACTGCTTTCCCAGCTAGGTGACTAGTTGAGAAAACAGGGGGAGGGGTAGGGAAGCCATCTCTCTCCCTCCCTCTCTGCTGGTATCACTCCCTGCCCTCGAGGTTTTCTGCAAAACACAAAAAGAAGTGAAAAGCGACCCCCTCCCAGGACACCTTGGTGAAGTGGCTACTTGCGATCAAGCTGGACTCTGCTTCGGTGCTGAGAGGAATGTGTGGAGTCACGCCACGGGGGCCTGAGACCCAGGAGGAGAGGGGCCGTGTGCTTCGCCCCTGGATCGGAAGCCAAAGAGAGGGAGGACCTCTGTGCTCGGCCTTTTAAGCCCTCTAAGTCTTGCACGAATCTCGCTGTCTTCTTCCTGGCTAAGCCATCTTCTGATTGGCCAGCAGTGCCGAGGTCCACCTCTTTTCCATCATCTTCACTCCAGGCACAATGGCGGTTCCTGCTGGAGACCACATGCTCAGAGCTCAAGGTGCCATCTTCTCCTTTATTGGCCACAGGCACTTCGAGGATGCACCAGAGCGGCCAACACCTCTCCGCGTGGCCATCGCCAGCACGGTGCCAACGCTGGACCCCCGCCGCCGTCCCCAAGCAGCCACCCTGCCTACGCTCCCGACCGTGGCTACACCCTGGTCTGGCACTNCCAGCACGGTGCCAACGCTGGACCCCCGCCGCCGTCCACAAGCAGCCACCATGCCTACACTCCCGACCGTGGCTACACCATGGTCTGGCACTGGCACCCGCAGCTCGCCCCTACCCGCAAGCCGGGAGCCGCCAGGACCGCACCCATGGCGCTGCCCCGCCGCACAGCTGTGTCCCTGCTGCTGTCTGTGGGCACACCAGGGCTCTCCCATGGCCGTGCTCCTGGGCCACCACCTGTGCTGGGATCGGGGGACCACCGCACACCATGTGCGGCATGAGCCAGCCCCGGGGCTGCGCGCCGCTGGTCGCGAATCGGCACCACCATGCACTGTCGCATCCCCATCACATGGGGACCGGCACTGGCTGCTGCCGCCCCCAACCCTGGGGGGAGAGCGGGCAGGAGCGAGGGCTTCCCCAGTCCCAGTTCAGCCCAGGAAACAGTGGGGGATGGGGGAGCAGGCTGCACTGAGAGCAGACCCCCTCCCCCCCACCTTCTTAAGGAAAACAGGATTTTACACTGACAAGGTTAATGGGCACTCCTTACACATTCTTCCCCTTCCCAAAGCCCAAGACCACTCTGAGACCCAAAGCCACCCCCCCAATAACCCCACAAGAGAGACCCCAGCACCCATCAAACCCCCACAAGAAGTCATCCATTTAATACAGATATAAGTAATTTATGCTATGGTACATTTCCAAGGCTGAAGGAGACCACTTCATTACACAGACCCATTCCCATTACCCTATAATCCTATCAGAACTGCTCTACCTGTTAATGATGCTACAGCAAACCATGTTGTTTGGTCTTGCCTTCATTAGATGCTAAAATACAAGATGTGTTTTTCTGTTGAGAAAACTTTATTTTTTGTATATTGCTAATTTAATTTTAAAATAAGCAAAATTAGAGTAGCTTGATGCACTCCTTTATTTTTGGGTTTGGTACCTGTTTTCATGGCCAAGACTTTTATTTCACATTAACACACAGAGGACATCTGTTACACAGTCAGTGCTCTACAGTTGGGGAATGATTTTTTTCAAAGTATAGTCAAAGTCAAAAACCTGACACTGCTGCACCTGCTGCGTTTCATAGGATGCTATGGAAGTGTGAGAGTGTGTGTCATTTGTGTGTGGGCCTTTCCATTCCAGTGGTTGAAAAAAGGTTCAGAAGTAGAAGTCATGTAAAGGAAGTCCTTGAACTTAATAAGGCCCAATAGAGACCACACACAGGGCTTTAGGCACAACAGGTGAAGGAAGGTTTTACAGACAAGAGCTAAGTAAAACCTCTGAGTCAGCATGACTAAAACAAAAGAGAAAATAAAAAAAAATAAACAAACCCAACACAAAGTTCATGAACTTCCTTTCTTGGGTGAAACAGATGGCTCATTCAGTGTCACAGAAGCTGTTTATTTTTCCTTCATGGAAAGAGTAGCTGACAAGTTCTCCCACAGCTGAACAGCTGCTTCTCAAACACTTCTACTAACACACACTAGCAATGGGGACTAATGAAAAAGGCATCCACAGAGCTTTCCTACAGAAATCTGAGGAGTTTACTCCAGATACCAAAAAGAGAACTGTTAACAGAGGTACTTGTCCTCTCCAAGCTAGACAGTCACTACCAAAGCAATGAAGTGGAACACTAAAGAGGTCACAGCAGAGGACTTTCCTGGAAGTCCTAGGGAGGACCAAAATCTGTGAAGATAAGAAATATAGTCAGAAAGGCAAAATACTTGACACAGGGAATAGAAAAGGAATCATCAAAGTTTCTCAGGATTAACAAAGTATACTGAGGAAACAAAGATTTATGGAAATCATGGACATTGCAGGCATTGCCTGATAGAACAAAACAGGGTTTGATGGGATATCCAAAGGTCCTGAAAGCTTGCCACTTTCCCCTGACATTTCCTTTAGGACTTGTGCTGGTGGAGAACTCCTGACTTATAACCTATTTCATGGCTTCTTTATCCTTAGCATTATGGGGCCTTCCCTAACATCTGGGCTGATACTTTCTTAAAAAATGTATTACTTTGACATCCAGGCACAACATAGAATATTCCTTTCTCTTTCCAGCATCTTATTATGTATTTGAGCATTGATCTTATGTACTCTTCCGACTTAATTCGAAATAAAAGCAGCCCTTGCTCTCTCAAACAAGCTTCCATAAATGCAGTTCAGCATTTTGCTGCAGCACATATGGCCTAAGGAATAAATATATAATAAAGACATTTGCCCAGCCATGTCCATCTTGGGATTCTGAAGAGAGATGTTTTGCTGTATCAGGCACGTAACTCATAATTATTGATAGCAAACAAGATGCTAAAACCCCCAGATACTAAAGCTACCTGGAGACGTCTGTGATACCAACCTGTGAGCTTCACATCTTGACTTCACTGACTCTGCTCTTCCCCTTTGCCTGAATGCGGACAAGAAAAACTGAAAGGTCTTTTCTGCTCACCCACAGCAAGGGCTATAAGGAAATCACACTCTTCCTTCCCCTCCTCTTCACACTACCTGTTCCCACAGAGCAGTAGCACATCCCTCTGCCTCCAGGAGAATGAGGGAACAGAACTGGCATCCATGGGAGCAGAGTGGAAGCTGAGATTCCTGGCAGGTGGCTGTACTGAGGTGTCACTAAAACAATGAATGATTTAAACTCTTTAACTCATTAACTGACATCACCTTATGTTGCTTCTCTCTTAACAGCAAGAATTTCAAATCACCTATTACTTAAAATATTCCCAGATCTTATGGAACTACCAAAAATTCTTGATTGAGTGTCAGTATTAGTAGATTATTAATTCTTCAATTTTGAAATATATTAAAAAACTCTTATGATCAAAATCGAAACTTTTTTTTGTCTTAATATCTTGTATCTAAAAATTTCAAATAGTATTTCTTTTCTACTTCTCATGTTTATTTGCTCAAGAATTTATTTTATTTTCACCTTCTATCAAGATGGAATTTAAAACATAATCTGAGGTAAAATTTAATATGCTCAATAAAATTTACCATGTTACTGAACAAAAAGTCACTGCATCAAAAATGGTCCAGTCTAGCAGTTTTCTAAATGATGTAGGAGAAAAATAATGGGGCAGAGTAGCAGAAGTCTGACCCTATTCCCATAAGACTGTAAGATTTATCACCTACATAAGCAGAACGCTACAGAAAAGAGATCTATTGACCGCAGCAATAACTCACAGCCCAGTAAAGCTAGCTGAGATGCTAGTCTGGTATTTGCTGATAGTACCTTTATTATGTGGCGCTCAAAATTTTTTTAAATAGCTTTGCTCAACAAGTTACTGTTTTTAATATTATGCACCACCTACTCTCTTTTAGACCAGTCACTTATTTACAGTACTTACATGCAGAAGAGGGGGGGAGCTGCATGGAAGGATTTATAGAAGTGGGGATTTACTGTTTGAATTAAAAACTGTGTTGTCGCAATTGCAGATTTCAGGAGAGGGGGAGCTACAAGCACACGCTATCCTGGTATAACAGAAATATTACTCAAACAGAAATATGTTTGCATAATACCTTCTATTTGAATAGAATATTTACGGGGGAAATGAAAAATAAAAAAAAAGTCAGAAACTTGCTACCACTTGCAATATGCAGACTGAATTTTTGCTGTTTTGGGTAAACTTGGAGGTGCTCAACTAGCTTTGTTTGGCAGAGCATTTCTTCAAGGGCTTGGAGATCACGGATCCAATGTCCTAAGTCATCATCCAATACTAGAAGATGACACCGAGGACATGGTCACAGGAGGAGCTTGCATCAGAGCTCAGAGTACAACTCTTCTCCTTGGAATTCTGCTGCCTGTGCTCCAGGCCAGAGCTTCCAGGGCATCTCAGAATGCCGTGAAAAGAGCTGTGAGAAGATGGAACTTGCAAAGTTGACTTCAGAGCTATGTTTGAGTCGGGCCATCTGTTCTTGACGACTACCTGAGCTCCACAATGGCCATGCCTGGGACTGGGATGTTCGCCATTGAGCCAGATCCCAACCACAGGCTTGGCACCTGATCTCAAGACCTGACCTATCTCTAGGATTATCCTAGAGAAAGGTAATTTATTCCATCAATCTTTATCTATAGTGTAGCTATTTTAGCCCAGTACACAATAGGTTGAAGAAACAGCCCTAGTCTTTATTCTGTTCTCCATCTCCAAAGTCTCAGCACACTTCCTGTATTGTCTCAGGATTTAGAAGAAAATGTGATGGGTTTTGGAGGTCCTAATCAACTACAAGTTCTAGCAAAACATCTCTCTATGATTCTTTAAAAGTTATTTCAACTATTTGTTAAGGCCACTAGTGAAAATATCCAACACTACAGAATCCTAACTGAGACAGGAGAAGCTTTGTCCAAAAGGATCCTCGGATTTAGCTGTGTGAAAAGATGTTATAAAAAAAACCCCACAAATGAGAACATGCTCTAAACAAGGGCAAATAAAATGACAGAAGTGTCGGCAGTCCAGTGGAAGCTGAGTGACGGATCCATCACTCACCTGGTCTCCTGGTCCCATAGAGAACACCCAGGGAGTGTCAGGAAGCCCTGGCACAGCCCAAGTCTGTGTCACATCCAAAACCCCTGCTTCTGGTAGTATTTTGTAGAAGGGAAGGAATGGTATATTGTTACTCTGGGGTATCAGAGGCCAGACGGCAGCTGGTGTCCCTCAGTATCTCAGAGAAGGAGGGGAGCTTGCCCCAACATTGTCTGTGGGCACAGACTGTGTTACCTGTAGGGGAGGACTCAGAAAGTTGAAAGAGATTCCTAAAATATGGACACTGAGAAAAGAAATTAAAGTGGTTTGTACACTCCTCTCTCGGTGTTGCTCTGATAAATTACAGCTGCTTTCTGAATTTTCTTGACCACTGGCAATCTCATACACTACTTTAAAAGTCTGGTGAAATTCATGCCTGACAATATAAATCTGTGTGGCAAAAATGTGTCCATGGAAATACTTCTCAGAACACACCAGAGACACGGGCTCAATATATTTATTTATTAACACACCATCAGCTTTTAGGGGTCTTCTGTCTGTATTCTTGCCCATAAAACCAGCATTTTTTGACAGGAATCCTTTAAATTTACAGGGTAAGGGGTACCAAAGCCTGAAATTGTTTTGCTTTTCCACATGGAGCTCTATTTTCACTACTACTTTGAAAAAAAAGGAAAGCACGAAGACAGAATGAAATAAGAAAAGCTCCTCTCTGACTACCAAAGGTAGACTAATTTCTAAATTAGAAACACATTTTCATTTCTAACATGGCCTAGTCATACGTGTTTTGAATTCTTTCAAAAATTGTGTGCCTTTACCATACAACAATGATCTTCATCAAGAAACAAAACCCAGCCTCTCCTCTGAACCCCTAAGATCCACTTGACATGTATGTGAAAAGATCGATGCTTAGTAAAGGGGGATGTGCAGCTGAGTAATGGCCCAGTTCAGCTTTGACCTGTAACGAGGTTTGAGACCAAACTCTCTTCCAGATACAGGTTCATATTTCACAAAAAAACCTCAAAACGCAAAACAACAAAAACCACCATAAAACTCAAAAACAAAACCAAAAATTCCCACAAACCAGCAACTGATCTTTGTTTATGAGAATATAATTGCCTCAGGTGAAATCAAGTTACGTAATTAGAACAACAAAGAAAAATTCTAGCACACAGGGTCCATCTGTTGCCATGTGCATAAATTCTCTATGACTTGCCAAAGTAATTTATCCACCCAGAACACACATCCAAGCCGGCCAATATCTAGTACTGAGCAGAAAGGAAATTTAAAGAAAGGCACATCATTTATCATTACAGACAGCTCAGCAATATTGTGAACAGGGAGCACAATTTCAGCGGAGGGGGAAGAGGGAGTGGGAGAATGAAGATTGGAAATGCTTGCTGAGCTCAGAGCCTGCTGTAACAGCCGCCTGACATCAGGATCTCAAGGGCTACTTCCTCTGAGAAAAGAGCACAGAAAGCCGTGTCTTAACCATTCAACCCTGTCCCAACACATATTGTAATTCAATGAATTGCTATTTTGTGATGGAAAAACTTGCTGTCGAAAATTTTCGACCGTCCTTGCATAACGTGCAGCAGGGTTTAATGTGAAGAATAAACAAACTCACCACTCTATGACAGTCTTACATTAAGACTGAAACGTTCCAGAATTAACTGTTACAAGAAGCCCACTTTCATACGCTTCATGGAAAATTCTACTCCTTCCTATCCTCATTTAGAGGAGCTCTCAATGCGAGGCTCAATGCAGTTATTCGGTACAAAAGCCTATGGTGAATTTTTCAACACACTGTTCAGCTTTCGGGGCTTCAAAAATGCCAGGGCAGAGCATGGGTACACTATTAGAGGTGATTTCACTATTTTATTCACCCCCATCTTGATCAATGAATCAGGTTTAAATTAGAGAACATACAGGCACATGGGTATAAACTTCATCTTACAGAATCTCATTGTACTTTAAAATTACAGAAAATTTTAGCTCCTGGCATCACACACAAAACCAGCCTTAAATCCATGAACAGGCTGTAAACAGTGTCTTTGTAAGGTTTCAGGCTCCCCAGAGTTTATACACAAGACAGCGTTCTGTTGCTCTTGATGATGTGTCAACAGTAATGCCCAGTGAGATACTTGGAGGTGAGTAGGACGTGAGGCAGCTCCATATAGAAGAGGTAATAGAAGCTATGGAGAGTAAATTTTACTGGAGGCAGATTTTAAACAAGTAGTTTGGGAGATGTCTGTATTTTCAGGAGCTATTTCAACTGAACTGCCTCCAGCACAGTTCTGGATGAAAGGACAGTTGCAAGCAGCTGAACGTGAGCCCCAGTTTGTCCGTTCCTACCACATTTTACAGTTCTTATTCAACTTTAATTGAGCACAGGCCCTTCTGCTTCCACCTTCCTTTTGCAGATACTCTGGTAGAAGCAACCCTTCTGTCTACAGTGAGACGCTTTTGCTTCTCCTGGCTGTGGACTAGAGAAGAATCAGCAATCACTTAATTGTGTGCACAGTCAGGGATACAACATAAAAACCCTTTTCTCCCCCAGTACATGTACCAAAGGAGTGTGTTTCCAGTTCTTAATTTCTGGGAGGCCATTGATTTTCCTGTTTCAGAGACATGACAATGACACAGTATTTTCTCTGGCATGGAGCTAGGCTCAGAAAAACCAGCCAGCTGAACAAGAAAAACTAGATTATTAAAATACATCTCTCCCTTTCAATTGTGTCAGAAAACTTTACTAAGTCTACAGTAAATATTTTAGTTATCATGAGACCCCAAAAGCCTACAGTAAGTGTGGCATTATTAAATTATTAATACAGCATATCTAGACTATGATACAGTGTTTAAGGTATGTAAACAACACCCTGTGACTTTCTTGTGACTCCGAGACAAGGGCATGCGACCTCTATTTCTTTCTCCTATTGGCTGTATTAACCAAAACAATCTTTGCACTATAAAAGCAGATGAATTTCTAATAAAGAGCAGTCTCCATTTTGGCCCTTGTACAGCTTGTATATAGTCTTTCTTTCCTGAATCCTCTGATCATCAGCACCATGCACACAAGGCCTGTATATCTTGTGGGTGGCTGTGATTTCAGAGGGTCTTCTCTCCAATGCTGCCAAATGGACCAATCCCTGTTTTAAGGGATTGCCCACACAGCTACCTACAAGTATGGACCACATTCAGAAAGAGAGAACAAAATAATCAACGAAAAAAAAAATAAAATGAAGGAAAGAAAATCTGAACCCAGAAATATTCCAGTAGAACAAGGAAGGACATACTGCTAAAAAAGTGTTTTGCTAAAAGGGCGGACTCAGCACAATCCATATTGTTCATGAACCTTATTGTTCATACCTGCCATTGCTGAAGGATGAAAGATGAGATCCATTCTGCATTATCCCTGACATGAGCCAAGATGGCATTCCTGTCCTAGATGCCATCATCCTGCATCCAGCAAAATGGAATGCTACTAGATGATTCTGATCAAGCAGACAAATTAATCCAGACCAGTTTTCTGTCTGTAGTTCAGAGAATTCCACTCTTAAGATCAGAAGGATATATTTGTAGTGAAAATGCTGTACCTTACTAAGGGCATTTAATGAAAGCACATCTGACTAGCGAGAGTTGAGTCAACATAAAAAAAAGCCCCGACCCTCCCAAAACCCCACATTGAAACAAAGCCAGAAAAAGAAACCATAAAAACCAAAACATAATATAAAAAATTAAAAAAATAAAATAAATTCCAAACAAAGGAAATAATATATATAACCTCAAGCCAAAAAGGAACCCATTGCTCTTTTTTTCCCACCTCGATTCCCTTTCTGTTGGGATATTCACAAATCTGGTTAATCCAGATTGCACATAGTTTAATCAAATGTTCAGAAAAAAATTAAGCTCAGAACACTGCAAACATCAAAACTGTTCCTGGCTCGAAGGGTCTGGTTTAACATGACGGAGGTAGAAATGGCCTACAAAAAAAAAAAAAAAAAGCAGAAAATATTTTGTTTTTCAGTGGCTTTCATAGAGATTGAGAGATCAGCCTGGCTTTTCCTAAAATAGGCTGTAAGTTTTCACACTACTGACACTTTGTTAAAGAACACATGGAAAGGTTCAAATCAAAATAACGCCTGAAACTGGATAACTTGACACCGTGTCTGGATGGTGTTTTAAATTTTTTGCATAGTTCCAGTTAGAACTCTTTCAGCCATGTTTGCTGTCTGATGGGTGATTAAATGGCATGTTTTTAAAACATGAAGCATTGGCCATTTTTTGTTTCTGGTGCCATCCTTCTAAATTTTAGGGAAATGAAGTGAAACCAAGACAAACTGGTTTTGAAATTCCTATGTCTAATCGTCCTTCAATTACCCAATGTATCTTGCTTATTTACATAATACTTAGATGGGATAATTTTTATAAAGAAAGTTGAAAAACTGTCAGAGAACTATAATTAAGATGGTCAAGGGATGAGGATCCACAACTTATACACCCACTCTAAGAAAAAGATCTTTTACAGAAGGTTCTAATGCATGGCCACATGAAAAAACCACTTCAAATGCTTGACTGTGCACCATGTTCTCATATCCACTGTCAGGGCAGGTGTGAAATGGTTCAGACAGAAAAGACTCCTGCTCTAAGCCAGAATTGTTGTTAAAGTGTGGATCCGCAGGCTAAATCCACGTTAGAGCTCTTTAAGGTCAGGGCTCTCCCAGAAGCACCTGCAGAATGACATCCCCGTCACCCCTATTCAAGGTAACTCATTTATTATGTGTGTATCACAGCGTGGCCTTGTCAATAGGGCAACTCACACAGTACTATCCAAAAGCCACACAGAGCCAGAATCCTTTCTGCGCTATTAAAGGAGAACAGGTGCCAATCAACCTATGACAGTGCAGAGGCTGAGCCCTAGCTCAGAAATTTCTCAGATACTGACACTCTTATAACAAAATTAATTACTGCTTCATACAACCCGATCGACAGAAACCCCAGGCCCCTTGACAGTTACATGCCAATATATAATTCAACATGGTTCGAGTAAGACATAGTGAAAGTACATCAAACATCAACTAAAAAAAAAAGTCTTCTTTGTCTTGGGTGGAATCACTTTTTTATTTTCATAAAAGAACAGTCCATTGAATTTCTCCTAAAATAAATAAATTGGTAAAACAAGCCATTAATCTACTCTAATGTAAAACAAACAAGTTTAAACTAATGAATATTTGAAATAAAGTGAAGTTAAATTGTTCGTACAGAACCTACAAATGATGTAGGCAGTCTCAGGCAGATGTGTTCAGTTTAGCCATTTTATGGAATGCAAAGTTGGAAAGTTAATTTTTGTTTATTATGTTTAAACCTAGTATATTTGAGCACAGGCTCATTCTTTGCATTGGATAATCATAACTGGAGAAGCAGATAGTTGTTTTTTTCTTTATAAGCTTCCTAGGAATAAATAAAAGCTGTTCTGCAGGGAAGATTCAGATTCTTAACAAGAACAGCTTTTGCACAATGGCAACTAAAAGCTAGAAATGAAAGAGGGACAGTATTTTAACATATTCTTAGAACAGATTCCTCCTATAAATCTGAATTGCTGCAGTTATCTGATACAAATGTTGGCAGATTTTTTGCAGACCAGATGTCCACAATAAAATGTTATTTAATGTATCAATGAACAGTTTCCAATATGCAAATAACTCAGTTTCTGCAAACATCTAATGGACAACTGCCAATATAATGGGTATTCATTTCAACAGAGAAGAAATGGCTACTGAGAGTCTTAGTTTTCTGACAAAAGCACCAAAAATTCATTGAAAATATTTATTCATCTCACAATATTGTACAGGGAACATGTTTATTTTTGGGAAAGAGTCTAAAGACATAATAAAGTTAAATTATTATTAAATTGGGAATAAAATTAACAATGTCTTCAGCAGTAGAACATCAGAGAAAGAAAAAGCAAATTATCCAGGGGAGGCTTAGCAATTGTTTTTCACATAAATTGTATGAGGGAGAAGATTTCAAAGTGCTATAGTACTTTGCATTGCTTGATTTTAATCTTGCTTTCTGTGACCCACTGACAGTGAGAGGCTCAGTGACACAAGCCAGCAGACCAGTACAGCTGGTGGGATTGGTGACAAACTTGCCTTGAGGTACAAGAAAGGATCTTGGTGTATTACATCCCCCAGACAGAGCAGTGCTCAGCACTAAGAAAGGTAGATGGATTGAAAATAATTTCCTCCATAGCCTCCAAAACATCAACAACCACTTCATCCTTCTCAAAGGGCAAAAGGCAGCTTTGGTCCTCAAGTAAAGTATAAGGATTTACAGCTCCATCCTTCTGTCTAGGCTTTTTCACATTAGTTATTTTCTCCTTTCCCTAAATAATTAAAAAAAAAATAAAAAATCACTCATCTGATGGATCTTTTCAATTTGTTGTAATTTGATTTTTAAATAACCACCTTGCTGACATACTAAATTGTCTCTGGATTGTTTTATTAATCTTATAAGAACATTAACAAAATCAGTTATGTGTGGTATTTACTGCTGTAAATCAGGAGCGTGTTCTAATTTATGAGAAAGCCCCTTTCCCTCTGACTCCAAAGGAAACATGATTGACCCTGACACAGTTATGTGCTCCAGAGGGGAGACAGTCTGTCATGTTCAATCATTTCTTGATCAAATCCAAAATGGCAAGTTAATTGTTTAATTAAGAGAACAAGGCCCTTAGAAGCTTTCATGTTCTATATAATTTTATAATGGGTCTATGTAAATAAAATAAATAAGATCTGATAGAACAGAGAGAAATTTCCTAAGCAAAAGCAGTGCTAAATATCTGCACACCAACGAACATCTATTAACAGCCATCTCCAGCAGCTGAGCCCCAAATAATAAGTTGATATTTATAAAAGTATTTAGGAATTCACATGAAAAATAACTGCCACATTTGAACACAGTTGTACCTCATTTTTGTTATATTTAAGACAGTAATGCATAATAAAACCGGATCTGTCTTTTTGAGGTAAAACTGAAAAATAGGGTTAACAAAAAGCAAAACTGTGTGGGAAGTTGTGCTTCCAATGGTTCAATATTTAGTGCACCTTTGCATTTTAAGGGATTTTTGCCATCAAAATTACTGCCACCTGTATCTACAGGTCAGTTTTCACAGCCAATATAAGTTCATTTTTATAATAGAAAACTCTCCATTTGGAACTCTGCACTAGATACTTAACCATGCACTGATTTATTTATCTGCGAATGGGCCCCCACACATGATAAAGCCCATTATTTATAAAGTGATGTGAAATGCACCAATTCTTTTTGATACATTATTCATTGAGAACAGCGTACCTGCACTTCTCATTAGTGGAATTTCTCCCAGCATTCTGTGTTCTGAGTAGCTCTCAGAACTCTCCTTCTCTCTCCCAAAACTCTGCCATGATTTTTTCTTTTTTTTAGTTTCTTTAGCTCAAACTGTCATGATTTGATTGAAACTCAAAACAAAGCAAAGACAATGATTAACTTTTGAACAATCACAGTTTTAAATTCAAACCTTGGCACAGCTAAAAAATTCTGCAGTCCTGCCACCATGATGCATTTGAGATTTCTCACGATGCTTATCATTTGGCAGCAAAATTAAATAGGTTAAAGCTGGCTTTCCACTAAGATTTAAACTTCTGTAGTTTATCCAGTGCTTGCTTAAGGTCAGAGGTATGTAAACATTGTGAAATGTAGGTCAGTTGATGTGTATTAAGCTGCAGGAACTCCTTAAGACTCCTAATTGTTAAAAGTTGTCTAAGTCAGTCCATAAGTCATAGGAATGGAGTCAAGGAGTCAGTGACCTACAGAAGTGCTCATCCTGAGGGCTCTACTTTTTGTGTCTGTTGGGTTTAAATTCATTTAAGCCTTGTCTACATCCAATAGCTTTACAAAATTTATTTTTTTTTAAGCAAAGAAGAAAGTACAAGAAGGTAGACGGGATGTTTGTTGCTTATTTTAGAAGCATAATTGTTTTAGGAGAGGAAGGAGGAAATTAAAAATTAAAAAGATAAGAGAATGTAGAAAGACTGGTAAGAAAAAGGGGAAAAATTGAGAAAATGGAGTCAGATATAGGAACTAATTACAAGGCCTAGAGACGAAAAGGAAGGCAGCTATCAGCTCAAGAATGACAGAGGGTACACAGAACATTTTTTTTTCTGTTTTGCTTTTTAATTGAATCTGAACTGCTGGGCTCACTCAAAGACCTTAACACTGCATAACACCCCACCCTCAGCTTCTCTATCTATTTTGAAGTTAAGAGCTTTCCAAAACAATAACAGTTAAGTTCTTTTCACTCTTTTACTTTTTTTTTAATTGTGATATGTTTCTTGGCATCTAGTCTTAATTATGTGTGAGAAAGTTTCTAAACTTTTAGCATAACTCAGGTTTATGAGGAGAGAATTTGAAGAAAATTCACAACGAAATAAGTTGAACAAACTTTGCTGAACACATATCCTTCAATTCTTTTTTCTTATATCACTCTGCTTAAAAATACATGAATAAAATCCTCCTGATGTACAGCAGGCCAGATGAGATAAGATGAGAAACCAGCAGGAACACAAAGTGTGTTCCTCTGCCAGTAGCAGCTCACAGTTGCAGAGGGAAATGAAGTAATCCTGCCTGGATTCATCAGTGTTTAATCAAAACCTTCCTTTTCACTCCCATCAATTAAAAGATTTGCAGAAGGCAGGAGAGAGGAAAAGGTAATAAGTCGAAAAGTGATGAGGGAACTGGAGGGTCACATCAATAAAGACACATTTTTGTAACAATTGTCTTTGCTCCAGAATGAACAGAGAAGCACAAAGAATCTGCTTTCTCCAGCCACGCTGAGGAGCTGTGTTAAATCTCTGATGAGACAAAGATTTCCTTTAAACTTTTATAGGAATGAGAAGGTCTCCACTAATGAGAGTTTAAGGGAATTTCTTAAATCTAAAGTGAAGGATACCAGGAGTTGAACATAACCTGAGGGTTTTCCTGTACATGTTCACTAATATTACAAAGAGCTTTCAGAAACTCTCTGAAGATCCTGTTTCCTGCAGGAAGAAAAAGAAACAGGGCAGAAAGGCTTCAGGGAGCTGAAAAGGAAAGAATATTGCTATAAAGTTACATACACAGTATGTTGTTAGGGAAGTGAGAGCCTCCTAATGCTGTAGTTTAATTCCGGTATCGAGGAGGTAACTTGGAATGATTAAAAAAAGTTCTCACCCCATTCTACGACAAACTGTTCAGGCATACAGAACCAGTGCATCCTGAACAGAAATACCACACTATAACTAGGATAACAACTCAGCTCATTGATAGTGCTTGTGCAAACCTATAAGGGCTCATTTCACAAACTGAACCAAGACCTTTCAGAATTATGCCCAAAGAAGAGCTGGGGAAGTACAAGAGGATTTTTTTCCGCCCCTCCCAGAGTTGCCAGTCAAAGTTTTCTGTCCTACCTGCGATGAGGAGTAAGACAGTCCTCATTCACACTCACATACCAAGTGAGCCATTTGAAATTGCTGTCAGTAAAGTGTCCCATGGGCAGCAGGGAACTTAAAACCAAAACCTCCGTTAGGTCATTTAAAAGGTATAATTTTTTTTCCTTTTTGGTGGGCATACCTCTAAACACAGAAGACTTGCATTGTGCTGATCCTCCTGGGACTCCCCTGTTGAAGGGATAACGGTAACACATCAGAACATGAAAAAGTTTAAGCTGCACCTGCTGCATGACCTATTGCCATGGGGAAGAAAAATAAAAACAAAGAAACCCCCAAAGCCCCAACAATCACACCAAATTCACCTGCCTTTATTGCATTCAATGGAAGCACTGTTTTCTAAATAGTGTATTGTTATAAAGCACAGGCAGAAGGGAAGATTTAACCTTTGTATAAATGGAGAGCAGTCAAGGGCAATAAAAGCTCACGTCAGGTAAGAGAGGCTTATCAATGCTGACAGGGGTAGGAATGGAGGAGTTGAACGCTTGCTCCTGAACACACAGTGTCAAACTCACAGGAACCTTTACAGAGCTCTTCCCTGGTTCTATTTTGCTACAGAAAGCTCCCTTTATGTTGGAAGATCTGCCAGGGAAGGGAGCCACCTTTCCAAATCCTGAGGAACACAGTAGCTTGCCCTTCCAAAACGGGGAGGCTGAAGCAGAAAACACTGCTGGGCCAGTTCCCATAAGGTCAGGGAGCAATTAGGGCAGCACTTAGAAGTTTTCCTAGGAAGACAGGCAAACAGAAGTCCCTGAGCCCTGCAGAGAGCCTTTGGGCCAGACTGTGGCAAGCCCCAGCACTGGCCAACTGGAAATGTTTTATAGTTTGTTGTGCAAAATAGTAAGAACTAAACCCAAAACAAATAAACCTCACACTCCCTCCCAGAAAACAGTACAAAACAAAAAAGAAATCAAAACACTCTGAAAGTGCTGGGAATGGGGATTATTGAATTTGCAACCTGTGTGACATAAAGCTGAGATTCTGAGGGTTAGGAAGCTTTCCTAAGACGTAAGTCAATAGTTGACACAAGGTTAACTTTTCAAAATAATCCGGTCTCCAGTGTTTCCCTTTTACTGAGAAACTCTGTTCTAGGCCTCCTTAGCATCTACTGTGCAGTTGTGTTAATTCTGAGAAGTATTTAAAATTTTCTTCTCAATAAGAACTCTGATTTCTTCTCAGAAAATACAGGAATAAAATTTTGTTCAGCATTCACATAGCTGTACAAATGCCATAGATTAAAATCCCCCCATTAAATACTTGGAATACTAGTAGCTGCTAGAAGGATTGTGGTTGTGGACTGTTTGTTTTATGTTACATGAATTGCAGGAAGCGATTCCAGTGAATATTTGTACTTGTACAGTCTTATTTGTTTTGTATATAGTGGCTCTTGCACTGTGGGCATTTGTGCAGTCTTTGTCTTTTACATGGCTTCCCAAGAGGAGAGGCAGTAGTGAAACCAATAAAGCAAGCAATAAACCCGTATTAATAATGTATGCAGAGCTATAGATGTCTATTTATATGATACAACATTAAAGTGTAAATGCATTGTTGTCTTTTTTTTTTTTTTTTTAAGATGAACATGAATGACCAAAGCAATGGTTTTAGCTCTTTACCACCAATGATATCATCATAGTGCTGCACATTCAGGAAATCTTTCAATACACACACAAAAGCCCCCAAATTTTTACTAGTTTGTATCTAATTATTAGTAAAGCAAACAAACAAAAAAATTTGAAAACCAGGAAATATATCTAATATTTCATGTGCCTAATACTTAGGAAGATAAACTGAATATAGTAATCCAATGATAAGAAAAAGACTCAAATACACTGACATTTGTAAAATTCAATGGAATCCAGTGACATTTGTAAAAACTTGAGATTTTATTACTTCATTATTTCTCATCTAAGTGACGATATTGACACTGAACAGCAAACAATAAGTTCTGCCATATATTCATTTGTAGCTATGGCAGAGATGGTCTTGCAGAGACTTTAGCCAAAGATCATTTTAGGGCTTTCTGGTGACAAACATGAGTAGAACCTATTTTTGAGGCTTTTGAATAGGTGATCAGGTTACATTAACAAATGCTTTTAGCTCCTTACAGTGGCTTAGAGCAACACCTTGTTTTCATACTTTACTGAGGCAGTGTGTGACACCACCAAACAAGGATGAGGTGGTGTGGTCATGGCCAGGGGAGAAATTAAATTTCACTCCAGGATTTAAAAATTTCATCTTGCCGAGATCTTTGGCATATATATTTGGTTAACTGGTAGATTAGAAATATCATTACTAACAGACATAATAAGTACTTTAATTGCAAAGCAGTAAGTATCATTGTTACCATTTATTATTTAAGGCAAGGAAGTCCCAAATCTTTTAGCAAGCCACTGACGCTCTGAATTTTTTAACTGAAAGGCAGAAAAAAGTAGAACAAGCAAAGCTTTCTTTTCTTCTATAGTGACAAGACTACAGAGTAGTTTCCTCATCTGCTGGGGTTTTGGTGTATATGAAGAGAGACCAGAAGTATTTCTGTTTGATCAAGTACTTAATATTGTAGTAGGATCTCAATTTCACTTTTTACCATTTTTGTGCAGGTGACAAATGTGGATTCAAATCAGTAGTGTAGAAATCAAATTCAACTAATTCTATGACTACAGTTATCTACATGTTTGCAAGCTCTGCTGAAATGACAAAGCAGCTCTGACACTACTGTGTATTTAATCAGCCTGAAATACAGGGGTAAGAAACCCAAAGCGCCCACGGCATCAGATGACAATTAGTACTTTCTCAGCTATTTCAGACTATATTTTAAATATGTATTGAAGACAGTATGAAAAAAAAAAAAGTGTTTCTACCATTTTGATTCCTACCCTAGCATACATTCAGTGTTTTATTCCATACAGGGAGAAACAGCTCTGTCCACATTTCCAGTCACCTCTGCTCCTTCATGTATTCTTCTTTGCACCAAATGCTGTTCGGTGCTTAACATAGCTTGGAATCCTTCCAGAGCTCAATACTGAAAACAAGACTTCTGCAGTGGAGCTGCTTTGCGTCTTTGCAGTCTCCCAAGCAAGCAATGGCCGCCTTGTCCTCTCATCACCTCCATTTCCTTTCACTGCCTCAGTTCTCATCTTCACTTCTTCCCTCACTAGCTTCAAAGTTTAGAGGGGAGATGATTTACTTGCTGCTGTCAAACTGCAGAACTGGGAAGTGTTCAGGTACAAAGAAAATACAGGAATTCAAAGTGACTGTGATTTCAAATATATTCTTCAAAAAAAAAAAAGAAAGATCTGTCTTGGTCTTCAGGAATGACAGAGTACAATTTTCTTATTTTTGCTGAAAGGAATACACACATCAAGGGAGAGCAATACCCACCTGAGAATTTTTGTATAGATACATCTTTGAAGAAGGAGCTTCTGGCATAAATTCTACAAATTACCAGGGGAAAGACAGGTAATCTTTCACAGGAGGAGGAGGAAAAAAAAAAAAAAAGAGTTATAAACAGAAAAAGTAGTTGGAGAATAGAAACAAATCAAGACAAGAACAAAAAAAGATTGACAAAAGAACTGTCCAATTTTTCAGAAAGTTTCAATCTATTCGATGTATATTTGCAGGATTGTTGAGAATATTTGTACCTCTCTGCAATGAAAGATGGACCCCTGAAGAATTAAATATTCACATTGGATGAAGAGACAAGTTTGCAGCCTCTCTAGGGCTCAGCACTCTGACATAAATAGTAAGGCTGAGTAACTGCTCAGTCCTACAAACACCGGAATACTTCACTTTAACAGAAGCTGTCTATCCAGGAAAGGCACTGAAAACACACTGGGTGTGAGTAAGATTAGGATAAAAGTGCATGTTGATAGTTAGAACTGAATCAGGATGCAAATAAACAACAAAAAAAATCTTTTGGTATCTCACCCATTCTGACTGAGATTACATAATTTGAACTTTATGACGTACATTAACAAAGAACAGAGTAAATAAATGTGAAACGGCAATAGCTACATGAGGAGATGCAATGCTATTTTGAATTCAAGATCTTAGTAAATATAAAAAGCTGTAAAAGAGAAGTAAAATCTAAGGTGTTTGACCTACAGAATAAACAATCAAGCAAGTCCCTTCTCCCAGTTCTGTCTGTTTATCTTTGAATAAATCACATCGTTTCTCTTGGCTCATACTTCCCTCCTAACCTTTGTCAGTCTTGTCTATTTGGCCTGTAAAGATCTTGAGGCCAGGACTCATTTCTCATTATGCTGGACCAAACACAAACTCTTTTGGGTCTCCTGGACAGTCTGATATGAAAATATTGATATCTGCTGTACCACTAAAAATTGATTCATGCCATCCATGCTGCTGAGAGCATAAGTCCGTACAGGGTCAGACCAGAGCCCAGTGCAGGGCTCAGCTGACCTCCCTATTGCCAAAGGCAATGGTAGAAAAAAGGCATAAGCACAGGGCAAGCACCCAGGGATATTCTATTAAATATTCTCTTCCCAGCTTAGCTTTGTTGCTCTCCAACTTTTCAAGCCAGTAGCAGTGGTATGTCTTTGTTCAGATGTTGCAGTGTCCATCTGCAGCACTTTAGGTAAGGAAGACCTCCTTCAGGAATTCAGAGCAGGTGGTGAGTTAAATCATGAAAACTGTTATTTCATAATGATGTTTAGCAGCAGAGTTTCCTGAGGAAATCACACAATGGCTGACAAATGTAGGCGGTAAATATTCATATCTATGGGGAGTGGTTTCTTCCATGATCTAGGAGTGATGTGGAATTGCTACCAAAACACCAAAGGGCCCTGAGAGGGTATTATCACTTTGCTATTAGGATCTTCAATGTCAGTGCTTATGACTTCCTGGTAACCCAGACTTGTACATAAACTACTTTTTTGTTACTTTATATCTTCCCTATAATCCTTTCATTCTGAATAAATAGGATTTTGCTTTATGGAAGCTGGTTAACCTTATGCTGAACTAAAAATCAGACTTGCAGTTAATTACCAGGATCTGCAATCTAAAGCTCTGCAATCTGAGCATTTTATATAGAGAAAATTGAAGCACAAAGAAATGACTTAGGCCAAAACAGAAAATCTAATCAGACTTTGGCAGAGTTCAAAACAACATTAAATCTCTTATTGTAATTGCAAAACATATTCCAGCAAAAACTGATCATCAAATAGCAAAAGGAAATAGCAAAGGTATTAAGAACTACATAAACAGTACAGCATTTGAGTTGCTATATTTCAAAACTTTATCAAGTCATTAACATACCTGGTAACAGATTACCAATTTTATTTTTGTTATAGGTTAAATATATGGTAGGTATAGGGAAAACAACTCTTATTCAGTTAGGCATTTTTGTGTCCCTCTTTCCTGAGAAACATGCACAGTGTCTTGTGTGAATAACAAAAGGTGCACTCAACAGTGCACAGCAAAACCCTTCAAACAGGAACTCCTCTTTCCCAAACATCAGCCTCTCACTGCCATCATTTCATTTGTATATTGGCTACCTTGTCAAGACTGATAAAATAATATTCAAACACTAAGCCAGTAGCTTTTGTATGAATAGTAGACAGTAACAGAAAGATCAACAGTAGACAGTCAGCTTGCCCTAAGCTGATTGCACCCCAGAAGTTTGGGTAGATATCTGGTCAATCATTTTCTCATAATACACTATGTCTTCACTTGGAGACATTGCAGAATTACCTGGAGAACACTGGAATCCTCTGGGATATCATTGGAAATGTGATGTGAACATTTTCCACTGTGTCACCTTTGCCTCTTTGTAAGCTGAAACCGTATATACAAATAGTGATATGAAGTCCCACAGAAAACTTGAAAATTTACTTGAGAAAGACCTTAAACACTTGAAACATTTGTGACTCTCATTGGCTTTACCCACTTTTACTGGGCTTGGTTCTGCAAAGTGTTCAGGATGAAATATACACTCATTTAGGAAACTAGTACTTTAGCCTTGTTTCAGTCTCAACAAGTGAGTCCCAAAAATATGCTCAGACTTATATTGCCAGCCACAGTGATACTTCACTTAGATTGCCACTGCTTGGACTCCTCCCTCGCCTGAAGTATCGTGCAATGTCTCTTTCCCCACGCACTGGATCAGCACCAGCTATAGCATTTCAGTCTCACACGTCTCAGGGAAAAGGGGTATAAGGTAAACAGCCAAAACTTGCAAGGCTGGGAGAACATTCTCAGGAGCCTATATCTCTACATGAACTGCTCACTGAAACTGATTTGAAATTCTCCTTAATTGATTTAGCATCATGCCCTTTACAGAGCAGCCAACTAGGAACAACACCAGCTGTTGATTAACTGTCAGTTCAACCCACTCCCCACTCACTTCTGCAAACACACCCACGACTACAGCCACCTTCCAGGAAAATGGGAGAAAGAAAACCCAAAGAGACTCTGCTGAAGCTACAAAAATAAATGAGAGAAAAGTCTCTCTCTCTGAAAAAATACCCATGTCATGTAGCACTCAGCAGACCAACCAACAGAATGTTTTGTACCAGGCTGCTTGGGACAGGTGAGAAAAAAATGGTGCAGTTGTGGGCTGTTTGGAACTCCTCGGACAAATGATAAACAGCTCTGTACAACTCTGAAAGCAGCTTTTTTACTTGCAGTCTTGTGTTAGTCCATGGGGTTTACAGATAAATAGATGCAGACACCAGAGCGAAGCCTTCACACTGTTAATTTCCAGGCAAGCTAAGATAAGTAGGATTGCTGTTGCAGTTAAAACCGCTGACAAATCGTACATGAAACATCTAAGATGCCATTAAGAAAAACAAACTAAAAAAATCCCTGACCCTCGTCCTTTTGTGGAGGAAAAAAACCTCATTCTTAGTAATTTTTTTATGCACTTTATCTATTTAACGCATTTTTGAGATTTGAAGTTTAGTCTCTGGAAGATCAAATATGTGGGAAAAAAAAGCACACATCTGTTTCTGATCAGTTGGACCAAGAGGTTTGAAAGCAAATCTACTTCACTGCCCCAGCTCAGGGGGTCCCCTTTTCCCTGTCCTTCCCTAGACCTTGGGGAAGATTCTTCTCTCTCCTCCTCTGTCTCATCCTCTCTGAGATTTCCTCAAGACTGGATATGTCACAGGACCTACAGATATCCTGTGCCTTTCTTGAGTGATGGTACGAGGCAGCATTTGAAGTGTTGTTGGATACCTGTGTTTGGGCAGCCCTGTGACTGGGTACCCTCTGTCCTCACAGAGAAGGAAGAATTCCCTTCCTACCCCCCTGAGTTGGATGCCTACAGCTCCAAACCAGGGCACCTCTGCTGCCTGCCCACCCCACCTTTTGAGACACCTTTAGGAAAATATATCTTCCTACAGAATTATTTACAAACAAAACAAAACCAGACCACAAAACAACAAAATCACAAAAGAATCCAATTGATTTAGTCAAACTTTGTAATTTGCATCTGTGAGATCTGCTAAATCAATGCTGACCATAAGAAACAAAACATAGAACATTAAATATTAAATACAGACTTTCCTCTAAGACAAGTATCAAAGTGGGAAAAAACCTAAAATAGTTATTGTTGAGAGCCGGATGCAATTCTGAACTGTCCTGGCGAAATTCAAACCTGCAAAAACCATACCTATTTCTTTAAAGTGAGTCAGATTTTCTTGGTGTACTATTTTGAAGACATTTGTAGCAACAACAACAAAAGAATATTATTATATAAGTAGATATATTCTCTACATAGCACACTAGAAATCCTGGACTACTTAATGACACTATTGGCAGGTAGTATAAGCCATGAAATACTGCCTAGCTATTCCTTTTGCAACAATTTTAAAATAATTCAGCTGCAAAACGTTCTTTCGGGTTTAGTCCTGCTATAGATTTAAAAAAAAGAAAAAAAATAGATTTAAGCTTGAAACAAACTGGTGACTTGATTCCAGAAAGAAGAGGGGTAAAAAAATACAGAAATAGAGAAAAAGGGAAGAAGTTTATCTGTTTATAATAGAAATGATCCATCCAGGTTTCACTGGTAATGGGGTGGACATTTGTTTTTGCAAGAGGTCAGCTAGAAACAGAGACAGTGTCAGTCTGTTGTTGACCAGATTCTGCAAACAATTTGTGACAGCAGCAGAACTGAAACAATGTCCTCCCTTGGGATCCAACTTACTGGGAGACTGAATTATCTTAATAGTGGTACTCTTAATAGCATGCTGAACATGCAGCCAATTTTCTTTGCAGACATGACTAAATGCTGATCAGTGAGAGGCATGTAAGCTCCCATGCTGTCTTCCTTCATGTGTCTTGGCAACCATCACAACAGCCTGATCCTGTAACATGTCCATAATCATCTCTTGAGAATCAATGATGCAAGATTTCCTGACAAACTCTGTCCATCCTTCTGGGAAGGATGGCTCAAAAATGCTCTATCACTTCATGTCGCAGCGCTGACAGCCTTCCAACTACATGAATACTTATCATTCACAAAGTGCAGAAAAATGGAAGGGACTGACATCGGCAGGCTGTGGATTTTCCAGGACATTTTTATGTCTATCATGTATTCAGGATTCAGCATGCTGTAAAAATCAGAATTCTGTGTCTCTGCATTACAGAAAGAAGGTATGTTTGGACAGATAGGCAGTACTGAAATCAGCACATAAAAGCTGTAGCAATAACAGACAGAGAGTACTTGCATAACTACTGGAGAAGGCCATGTGACTGAGGGACAATTCAGTCTTCAGAAATAGATGTCTCCTTTACCCAGTGTAAAAGGAAAGTGAGTACTGAAACTTCTACTGAAACTGGCACTTGGCCACCTTCTGTCCCTCTGTGTTATCTCACTCAACTACATGGTTAGAATCCCAAAATGGTTAACAAATTATTGGTTAAGCTGTGATTGTCACCATCTGACAGCTGTTTGTTGGCTTGCAGAAAATCGTCTGTTCATAGCATGGAGTAGGACAGGTGTCCACATCACTAAAAATGTCAGTGGCACAACTGTTACTAAGTGATGCCACTGATGCCTGTAGAGGCCAAAGCTGGGCAGTGAGGAGCTTGCTACCAGCCAGAGGAGTCACTACAGCTGTGTTTGATGGGTTCTAGACAAATCTGTTTGCAAGGCTCCTTCTCTGGCTCAGCACACAAGTAATTTTCAAAGTAACAAAGACAACATTCTTCTTTAAAATTTTATAATACAAGATCTGCCATGATTTGAAAAGGACTCTACAAAATCCTCCCTGTGATGAGTCTTATGCTGCCTAAAGCAATTTAACATATTCTTCCCTAAGTTGAGCTATCAATGATATCTTAAGCAACAATCATGTAAAACAGGATGGCAGAATCTGTAATCCTGAATATAAAGCAAATAGATGTTGTTTTGGTTTTCTTAACAGCTTAATCATTTTCCTCACTTTAGTTCCACAGGGTTTCTGATTTTGCTCTTCTCAGCAACTTTTCAGTGGAGGGGGGCACTGAACTGCATGACCTTACAGCATTAACTACCTGCACAATTCCAAATATAAACGGTTCTCTCTAACCCTAGACACTTTTCTTTTTCATCAAAACCAAACATGTTAACTAAACCATCATGACAAACTCTGTACTACTTCAGTTAAATCTAAATGGCCATTCGGTGATGGACAACAACCTCTTTTAAATCCTAGCCTGCTTTTTCTCCATAACAAAACCGGTTACAATCAGATTTTTCATTCTTTCCGCATCCACCCCAACCACCTGCAGTCAGAGCATGTGTTTCTTATCCAATCGGTTCATGCTCTCCACCTGCTGATGTGGAGATGACCTGAAGTAAATGGATAACACAACCCACCTGCTACTTGATTCCTGTACTGGATAAGCCTTAAGAAGGGTTTCAAGAGCTTAAATATATTGGCAATAAAGAAATTCCTTTGGAACTATATTGATAATAAACATAAGGGTTATTTTGTGGCCTGATTTTAGCCATTAATGGTCTAGATTTTCTGACTCTGCACCTTATTTTGACCTTAGTCTGAATTTCTCAGCACTCCACAACCAGAATTGAATTTACTAATATTGCAGAACCTAGCTCATAATTTAGCCCAGCAGTGCTCCCTAACAGAAGCTCAACATTGGAATAACCACATTCATGGGAAGTAGAGCAAAGTCAAAAAATGGTAGATACATTTCTAACACAGCATCTGCCCATGCTTTGGCTTAAGCGAGTCACTCTTGGTAAAATGGGAACTACCTTTAATTATCTTAAACCCGAAAGGAAAGCCATTTTTGGAAATGCCCATCTGTTATAACACAGTGGTGGTTTCCAGAGCTGTTCAAATTTTTATATACTTTACTAAATACGTAATCTCCTCCTTTCCTTATGTCAATGTATATATATTTCCAGAATCTATATATGGTGTTCCTCTGGGGATTTACAACTGTAATTTAGCATTGCTCAGTTTATAGAGAAAACTAACAAAGAACGACCTGACAATATTAGGTAGTGCAGCATAGTACTACTCAGCTCTGTAATTATCTTATCTCTACCTCCACAGCCATAGTTTCAATCAAAAAACCCCCTTTCTTCTACTCTTACTGCAGATAATTTAGGCCAACAGATCACTTAATCTATGCCTATTTCTGTGCAGAGATAATAACGAAGCACTAACTTCCCGAGTATATTCTTGCATCAGACTCAACTTGGAATGGGAGAGTCATCACTGTATGAAACAGGGACAGAGGTTGTAATTCCACAAGTCTGGTTTCCTCAAGACCAGAAGTCGCAACTCAGAGTAGATGTGTCTCCTATCAAATTGTATATTATTTTATTCTCTTCTTCACACACACTCAAACACAGTTTGGTTTTCTCATTATGGATTTACAAGGAGTACAAATCACTTTGAAACTCCATTCTTTTTCATGCAGACTTGTAACATTACTGTTATAACAGTTGCTTTACACCCCTGAAAGAAGGATTTGAGGGTTTTGGTTGACGAGAGGCTTAACCTGAGCGGCTGGAGCTCACAAACCCACCCTGTCCTGGGCTGCATCAAAAGCAGAGCGGGAGTGGATCCTACCCCTACAGGTTGCTCAGAGAAGCTGTGGCTGCCCCATCCCTGGAAGTGTTCATGGCCAGGTTGGATGAGGTTTGGAGAAACCTGGGATAGTGAAAGTTGTGCCTGACCACAGCAAGGTGTCAGAATGAGGTAGACTTTAAGGTTCCTTCCAACCAAAACCACTCTGTGATAACAGGTTTTGTGCTTCTCCATAGCACTGTGGGAGGAAAAAAGGTAAAAGGATGCACAGGCGATCTTTGATCACTCATTGCCCACTGAGTCTTAGGGCAGAATAAAATTCAGATTTCAAATATTTTACTACTTAGTTGACATTAAAAGTTCCCCCTCTTCCTCCCAGAGGATAAGCAGCAAAGTAAGAAATGTCTAAGGAGAAAAAAAACCCAGCACCAGCAAACGCCTTTCCAACCTCCAAGCAAACAAATTCAGCTCTACCAAACTATCTTATGGACACACTATTCAGCAGCAAAATAAAATTAACCAGGACTATTTTCCCAAGGCTGTGACATATGCCAACTGAAAGCATTATTACAGTAACATATACCCAATTTATAGCTTTTACAGAGCATTTTCAGCTCTAATCATGCTTCTTTCACAGTATTTAAATATATTTTAACAAACAAAGAACCCTATAACACATATTGCCTAACGCACATTTGTAAGCAAAGCATCTATGGTCTCAAATCCAGCATGACTCACGTTACAGAGCAAAAAGAGTAAGATGATTAAATAGACTGGCTCACTTAGCTTGTTTTTACACATCAATAAATAACCTCAACACAGCAGAAATAGGGATGTGGTTTTCTGTTTGGAGTTAATTCAAACACTGGCTCTTCTTCAGACCTTCCACACTATGTAAAATAGAGCTGGGCAAATAATTCAATATGAATTATTCATTCAATTAATTTAATTTCTTCTGCTCACTAATTAACTATCTTGACTTTTTTGAATGTTTTCATTATCTGAAAATTATTTACT
Organism: Serilophus lunatus; assembly: GCA_013399895.1. Classification (NCBI taxonomy): domain Eukaryota; kingdom Metazoa; phylum Chordata; class Aves; order Passeriformes; family Eurylaimidae; genus Serilophus; species Serilophus lunatus. The sequence continues at coordinate 12,776 of VXBA01000883.1, read as the reverse complement.
CAACAGTTTCTATGAATAACTCCTTGCCTTTAGATTGTTCACAAGCAGATTACTGCAAGAAATCAAAATTGTAAATTCAAGCTGTGCTGAATAGTTTTAATTAGATATGCAAGTCACACGGAATTTTTCTGGTTCTTTATTGAATATATGGGAGGGGAAAAAAACCCCAAAAAGCACCACAAACAACACCACAGATTTCTCCTGCATATAAACCCATCCCAAGACTAAAATTTATTTGCTGCAAAAGTTCTTGAATGTAGCAATTTTATAGTAGAAAATGATTTTATCCTGCTCTTTGCAAAAAAAAAAAAAAAAAAAAGAACCTAGTAAACAAAGTGTTTTGATTTAACAAATTGAAAAATAGCATACATACACATATTCTTTAGCCACTTCAACTCTCCCTACAAGTCTAGGTCCTCTTCCAGGCTTAAGCCTCCACTACAGCTCCCTACGCTGTCTGGATGAAGAATTCCAGTGCCAGCAGTAGAACTGAAGCCAAGAGAATGTCCAAGTTCCCTCTATAGTCTCCATCAAGGAGAAAGTAATTTCATGACCAGTTTATCTAGCTCCACCGAAGTTCTTACAGAGGCTGTGCAGTTATTTTCCTATTTTTCAGAAAAACTGAGATATAAAAAAGACCAGGTAAAGTAACTTTTGTCTTTTGACTAAAATTGTACCTCAGCACTGGGTACACTGTTTTCTCACAGCAGCACCCAGGAAGATCATTCAGCCTCCTGATTCCCAGCTACAGACACAAGGAACATGTCCTTATCTTGCTTGGTTGATGCAACAGCAAGAAGTACAAAAAAAGAATGGAATGGGAGAATACTACAAGTGGCCAGAACACAGTCAATAGCAATGAATGTGCCTGGGGAATCATCTGTATACAGAAGGTATATAAAAAGCCTTTCAGCTTTCCAAAAGCAGAGGAAAGGAAATTTCTCCCTGCATCATCTAATAACAACAATAAACTGCCTCCTCACAAAAATCCCAAACCTACCTGGGACACATCTTCCTACAGCTGGTGCTGCTTGTAAATGGGAATTCACTTCCACTCCCTCTACAGTAAGAGGAAAGGAAGAAGTTAAGATGGTAAATAATAATCTATCAGAGCATACAGCATTTCAAAGGGAAACACAGAACTATTGGCAACTACCTCCTGTTCCTCAGAGGAGATGGCAGCAGAGCATCTCATGTGAGATGGAAGAGTGAGAAGCGACCATGATTGCAGTAATCATTACTAGAGACCTGAGGGAACTCAGCTGCTGCCATTAGTTAAAGTCAGTTGGCAATTCTCTTGCCAATTTACAGCCAGGAATTATATTTGTTTCCCACCCACCTGAGGTGGAGGAATTGGTTGTGGACTCTCATCAGATGTGAGCAATCAATCTTAACTGAGCTCCTGAGAGGCAGGTAGTGTGAATGATCTGCTAAAAGTTACAGAATTTAAACTGAGGTGATGGTTAACCAAGTATAGATTTTCAAAAGAAACATGCCAGATTCGGATGTATTCACCCACAAGAATAAATCTTTACCTTATCTGCGTGTCGGTGATAAATTATTTTGATTTAAGTCCAGAAGTGTCAGTTTGACCTTTTCCTTCAGCACATTAGAGGCCTCATACTCACAGCTGAAGTCTTTATGAAACTGAAGGTTATACATAGGGTTTGCCAAGTGGAACACTTAACATACCTTACAAATGAGATGGTATTTAAAAAACGTTTTCAGATTGTTCATATTACAAATAGATGAAATATTATTTCTGTTAAAATAATTTCTACCTCTGTCTTTGATATAATATTTCCAGCCAACTAATTTTAAAATAGTCTCCTACAGTATCTTTATTCATACAAAACTATTTTTCTAGAATACCACATGGACCTATGGTGATTAAAATCCTTGGAGATTTCCTCAAATATTTAGGTCTGAACACCAATTCGGCTCACAAAAACAGTCTTAACTCATTTCTTGACTGCTGGAATTCCGCTTATTAAGTCTCCGGCATACGTGTTATAGCAAACAGATGAAACTCTTGGTGACAATGTGCATAATGAAGAGACCCCATTCCTTACAAAGAAGGCTAATTAATCATTAGGTGAGTGCTAGTAAATTTTCTGAATCACCAAGTTTCTGACAGACACGCTGTTAAGCAGCAAAATGCCCGCAGATGTTACTTGCCCATCAGAGGGGAACATATTCTCTTGAGGACTCTGAGCATCTTGTCACAGTTTATTTATTTATTTTTGAACAAAACAAAAAATTAGCAAACCCATGTAATGATTAATGTATATGTGCGAGCAAATGATAATAGCATGAAGCCTATTAATAATTAAAACCAGTGCTGGATTTTAAGCTAGTAAAGTTGAAATGTGAATTGCTTTCCAGCAGCTCTGGAATGGCATAGTTAATGAATTTATTGCACTGTCTCCCTAATAGCTTAAGCATAACTTAATTCAGAGAAAACAATCCTGAATTTTCACAGCAGGAGTCTGTTTTACTTTACTTTCTCCCTATGCCTTTTTGTACTTTACTAGTAAAGTCTCCACATGAAGGTTCCATCACTGAGTTCTGTAACCTGTGCCATTCTCCCCCACCAGACACAAAAGCCCAAGCCCTGGTACAGCTCTATGTTTGCCAAGAGGTCCCTGATTCACTTTTCACCTGGGAGGGAATTGGAGGACATCACATGCTCCACCACTACCCATGGGGAGCTTGGTGTACTGGTCAGAATGTGCCCAAAAATGCTGCAAACCCTAAGACAAAATCAGACCCAAACCAGACTTTTGTGATACATCAGATATGTGGATCAGACTTTCACAGGATACACAGTGCAACAAGGTAATCCCCTCAAGGACACCTTAGATTTTCAGTTTCATTTAAATTATTATTCTCCTTCACAAATTATATAAGAATGGTCTCAGAAAAAAACATTAATGAGTATTTGATAAGTATTTCTGTAATGATAGGGATATTTTTCAAGTGTAGAATTCCAGTCAGGGTCTCAGCAGGACTCAAGCCTGAAACTCTTCCTCACTAAATGTTCTCCTTTCAACAATCTTGAACTTTTTTTCCCCCCTGCCATTTCAAAATAGGCTGGCATATATGAAAACTATCATTTCTTTTATTCTTCCCCTCCCTCCCCAGGTATTAATTACATTATAGTTCATTAGCTCAGCTCATTAAGACCATAGTACAGGTAGAAAATAGGTAATTGGCTAGGTACAATTATTACATTAATTTAATTAGCTGTTTTGTGCTTTTATCAAAAAGGTGACCTCTGTGGAGACTGGAATAGGTTTCACTCCCTTGCTGGGTTGCAGGCAGCCATGAGTCTGTGATTACCTATGAGAATGAAAAGCCACATTAAAATTGCTTCTGGTGGAGTTCAGACTGAGGGGAAGTGGCAGCTGGATCCAGATAGCTGTTGTACAAGATTGTTGAATTTTAATATGACTTTTCTTTCTTCACTGGAATGCCACCGATGCTTTGTATGCCAAGCAAAGCACAAGGCTGGATGTGGGGAGTGCGGGAGCATACTGCCCTGGTCTTGCCCCTGAGACAGGCCAGATCTCTTAAAATACCATGACAGGAAAGCCAGGGAAAAAGAGTTAAAAAACATGGAAGAATGGTAAATGCAGCTGAGCTCACCAGCCCCACCACTACAGGCCCTGGGACATCCTTCTCATCCCATGTCAGGAGGAGGAGTGACCCACAGGGACTGACTTGGGTACAGTACCACCACTGGGACAGCAAGACATCACACTGTGTCACTGCTGAACACCTGCACAGGCCCCCGCACAAGCTGCCCCCAAACACTCCTAGAGGGTTTTTTATTTTAATATTCTTTAATTAAACAACTACAATGATTTGTTCCTGAGAATACCACACGAATGAGAACCATTGATGGAAGCAGCTCTAGAGATGTTTCCAATTAAAGCAGCAATTGGTGGGGCTGGCAGGGCATGGCCCAATTCCTAATTAAGTAAATATGATGTCTCCCACTGACTAAGGTGGGAGCTGGGCAAAGCCCAGGACAGAAAAAGAGGGGGTCAAGCAGTGGGTGAGGTCAAAACAGCATTAAGAGGTTTACTTGTTCCCTTTACATGAAGATGTCTCTGTGTAGTCTACAAAGAAATTCCTATTTTCCAAAGAATCTTCTATCTTGTTTAGGTAAGAGGAAAGCAAGATTTTAAGTGAAAAAGAAAGTATTTTTCAATTTCATCTATGTTGATTTTGAAAGATTTTATCTTCAAAAATAAAATATCTATTACTGTTCTGCAGTTTAACATTTTTGTTGTATTGGAGACACTCACACCTAAATCTCATTTTGATAAAATCTAGGTTTATATACTTTCTCCTTCAATATTATGTAACTTCCCAGTGTTGGCAAACAGCACAAATAATACCTATCTGTTTGTGCAATCACACCAGGGATGTAGCCGAGATTCTAAATTACCTCCAGACAAATAAGAGACACAAAGCATAAGCTTGTCAAGTCAACTGGAGCAAATTGGTATTGTGCTGGAACAAACTGGAGAACTAACAAGCAATACAGACGAAATCATGGACAGCTGAAGCAGATCTATAGTTTATCTTCCAGAGTCAGTTAATGTCAATGTCAGTGGAATTTGCACAAGCAACAAACTCTCAACCTCAGCTCCGTGCTAGCTGACATTCTCCTCCTTTTAAAATTGGCAGTGGAACCTAAATTTAACCTCTGGAGAATATGCCACATGACATCTGTGTTCTTTACATGTTCAGCTTAAGATTTTGAAAGCTAATTTATCCATGCACCACCTCAATAAGTGACTCGCCTAGCAACTACTGAACTTCTGTCACTTGTTGGCTTCTGGCAGCAGAGCCTTTTTCTCTTGAGAACTCATTCTTTAATAATGACCATCTTAGACCCCTGAGGATGACACTAATGAGCATTTGAAAATGCCAAAAAAATCTAACAGCATCCACTGATTTTTGAAGAAACAGCACCTGTTAAAAGTGGCCATTGCACTGATAGATTTTTGCAGTAAATTGTACCAGGCTGACTTATTAGATTCATGTGAAATCTCATGTCCAAAATACAAACACTTAAACAGACGCTTGAAATACTTAAAACCAACTTAAAGATTTCTTACAGTGCTGCTTCTGTTAGGTGATCAAGGGAACAGTATCTGAGAAGAATTGCTAAACAAACATCACCTCCAAACCAGGACAGTCTCAAAATAATAAAGTATGACAAAACCATTGTTGAGTCTAGCTGCCCCTGCACAAGATCCCCTGAATCCAGTTTTAAGTAAGTGAAGAAGGGTATGGAGAGGTGGCATTTCCTCCAGAAATGCCCTCAGTCACAGAAGGGGCACTATACGTTTTGCTGATGTATACAGTGTTTCTGCAGCTGTACAGAGAAGGCACAAATTGTTCAATCATGTGTTTACTGAATTTTCCTCCTCAGTGAAACAAGGGGTTTTTTTATTATACCACTGTGGTCTTTTTTCCATGTAGGTTATCAAGGCAAGAAAAAATAACTCCAGAACTGCTAAATAAGCATAATTGAGAAAGCAAGTGCATAATGCATTCATACATTGGTCAAAGTCTGACTTCGCGATGACTTTGCTACTTCGTTTGGCCCACACACCCTGTGCTTTTCTCTCCATCTGCCCCATTTCCTTCTGAGATTTGGATGCTGTAGGGTATGACAGTGAGACACCCAGGCCAGTCTGCAAGGTGTTTACATGTTTCAAATGGAGGCTATGAGTATCAAAAAAAGGCAGATACCTCTACCACTTCATAGATATTCTTAACATCTTCCACTAAAGAAATAAGCAGTAGTGTACCCAGCTATATTAGCAGCAAATCAAATGTTCTGCAAACATCATGAGGCCAGGAGAAAATGAATTTGAGAAATTATCCTGGTCCTTTACTTAGATGCCCTTGTTTGTGGAAAGACTCAGCTATATCCTCCCTTTATATAAGATGAAAATTAATTAAATAGGTAATAATTCAGAACAAAAGATGAGAAATAACCTGTTACACAACGATACTATTAATGAGGAACTGTTACTTGAGAATAGATGGATAGATGCATTAAAGGAAAAAGAACAAGGAATAATTTAACAGGTTTAAAACTCTGTCCCTCTCATATATCCATGGGCATTTCAGTAAAATTATGTGCTTGTTTATGAGGAATCCAGCTCTGCTGAAAGCTAGGTAAGAGTTTAAATTATCCCATCTATTTAGAGGTACTGAATAGCAAAATGCTAAAGGAAACTGTGTCCGAGAATAACTAAGTATATGCTGATAGCATCTTGTCACCAACTTGAGATGGGTTCTGACTTGAATATTCAAGTAAATTTAGACAGAAAAAAGAAATTATTCATATGCATTATTGAACCATTGGACAAATGTCATCAGTTTCAAAATCCTAAATTTTCCTCTCTGTAACAGAGGAGCAATTTCTTTACAGAACGTTGACTTAAAAAAGTGCCCTGATTCCTATCTGTAGGGATAAGATAAAGCATTGGAAAAAAACCCCATATACACACCCACACATGGCTCATCTGCACACTTTGCCCACTGTTTGAGGAAGTGAATGAGGTTGGGCTACTGGAAATCAGCAGAAAAATAATTCAGATCAAATAAAAACTATGGCTACAGAGAATAACCTTCATTCCAAATCATTAGAGAAAAAAAAAGCCATCTAACCCCCTATCAGAATAGCTGTGAGAAAAGAACCATTTCCAGTTTCAAGAGTTTGGTGTGCAGTTCCTGGCAGATATTAAGGACAGAGCATAGTAAATGTCCAGGGGCTTCAGGGCACTATTTCCTCACTCTGGTTACTGAGAGTTGTTTCTCTGCCTTCTTCTTTCCTCTTTCAGTGAGTTCAACAAAAATAAACACAAAGCAGAATCTCAATTACACATGATTAAAATGAATCTCTTCAAATTTTACAGAGCAAAAATTCTCTTGGTGCCACTTTATTTTTAAGGGATGCCCAAAAATGATTTACTGTGAGATGAATAATGCATTTATATCACATACCAGTTGTAGCAAAAATAATCTATAAATGTTTAATAAATATCCTGTAAAGCTTTTGGTGAACATGTTATAAATAAGTAACAATAGATTTGCAATGAAATATTTATATGCATTTTGGCTATTGTTATGCATTAAGTGTTCAAGGAGCCATTACTAACAAAGTAAATGGAGTTATCAAGGTTATAGATATGTTCTGTAAGCCATTTATAATGAAATGTTCAACACTTAAAGTAAATGCATTTGTAGAGGTTGTTGACAAAGTGTAAGTGTCTAACAAACCATTCATACTAAACTCCGCACAGATATAAATGATACGTAGTCATTTGATAAGTCATTTATAGTGAGACATGAAACTCTTTTCTGCTGAGAATATATTTCAAGATCCTTGTGTTCCTGTATCCCAGCTGTAGCATGCTTACAAGCACATGGTTAGAGCTTGACAAATCCCTTACAAGTCATATTAAGACTGGATCTTGGCTATCACATCCAGGTAACTTGAAGGCTCAACAGCAGGGATAACTTCCAGAGAGCCACTGGGGTCAAAAAGCAGCCTGAGGGTTCTTTGCCTTTCAACACGGTCCTGGATAACCACTGCTTCAAGGCCCTGCTGTGGGAGGTACACAGGGAAGCTGACCAATAGGTCTCCTATAGGAGGGCTACAGAGGTGACACGGTCCTAATATGTTTAGCTAATGCCATCTCATTTATAGTGACAACAGCTTGAGAAGGTAACACCTGTTACTGCCACAGAAAATAGTAAATACTATAGCAAGTATTTTAAGGAGGAGATTATTGGTGTTATAGTGTACACATCTCCATGTTAATATGGAGAACAGCAGTGGTACCAGGTTCTGACATGGGCAGGAAAAACTGCATCCCCTGAACATGACAAACTCAGAGTCCTTCTGGTAATGTTCAAAAGGACCTGCTCAAATGAATCATAGGGATATTAAGGATGGATTTGTAACACACACTATGACCATACTCTTACCTTTCAGGTGTCACAGCATCCGGTTGTGGTGGGGAGCACATGCGGCTGCTGCTGGCTCCCACAGCTGCTGTAGGTGCTGCTGCTTTGTACTCAAAGCTTCCCGAGCACTTTCACAGCTCCTATGGAGCACTCTGGTCTCTGCAGCAACCCTGTGCTCATGGTTCTGATCGACCCTCACAGGCTGAGATATTCAGGACAGCAGCATTGTTCTCGTGATAGGAAATCATCATGATTTCCTCACTTAGAGAAAAGAGCATCACAAATAGCTGGAAAGGTTTAAAACCTGTTTGAAATAATACCACTAAAAGTGGAAGGATTTAACTTCTTCTTACACAGCCACTCTCCCAGGGCTTAAAAGGAAGGGATTTGGCTTGAAAAACTGCAACAACATGAGAACAACAAGTTGAGTGCAGGAAAAAGTAATACTAATTTTTTTAATATCCCAAAACATAGGACTCTTATAGTCTGCTGGAACATACATATAGCTGCAACAGAAATGAAAAATAAATTAAGGCTTCCTTTTAGTCCTTCATAAAGTTGATGCCATTGAAGGGAAGAGGATATCAACATGAGATAAATTAGCTAAATCACTTGCTCAAAATATGGAATTCTATTAGGTTAACTTCTAAGGAAATAAACACAATTTAAATTCAATAACTTTGACATTAGGAGCTATTGTATAGCAACTGTAACGTATATTTAATTGCTACACTATTTTGTATGTTCTACAGTGCTGATTCATTGAAGGGTCACTGTGGTGTTTGTTCATTTTGTGTTTGTACCAACAGTGTCAGGCACATATGACAAGTATTAGATTTTGCTCTTCACTTATCCCCTTTCAAATTGCAAAATCGGTAAGACCTGAAATAGGAAAATAACCTTCACTCTGTCTTTAGCTACTTGCAAAGGTGAATTCTTGTATCAACTTTATAAGTATCGTCAGCTTTATAGAAAAACTAAAATATTAGAGGGAAATACTTTCTAACAATGGCACATTAATGAACAATAAATTACAGGGGAAATACTACTTAGAACATCCATATTAATACTAAATGAGTTCTTCATTATTAATATAGTAATACAAATATAAAAAGGAATTATCAATAATTAGGTTATGATTTTATATTGTTAAACACTATAAATTATATTTTATTTCAAATAATTTCAGTAGATGTTGAAAAAGTCATCCACCCTCCTACACAGATTTTTATGTCAAGTGAAGCATTCTGAGAAAGAATAGGTGCTCCAAATGCACAAGCCCTGCCAGGCCTGCTCAAAGCCAGCGGTTACTTCACTAACAGGGGAAGCTTGTTTTGGTGAGGATTAGAAAATTAGAACTAATATTGCTATAGATCCCAGAAAAAGGAAGTAATAATAATTTTCATTTGTATAGTATTATACTTTTCTTATTGTGATCATAAGCATTTTATAAGCAGGGACTCAAACTAGAGACACCAACATGAAGTATGTCCCAGTGACCTTGAGCCAAACATGTACACTAGTGACATCAGCAGCGTTTTCACTGAAATTCATCATCCTATGTTTTCAGATTTAGGACTCTTGGTAATGCAAAAGAGCAATATGGCCTTTTCCCAACAAAGCCTATTACTATGAGACAAAGTCAAATTTATTTTCTCATAGTTATTTTCATTTTCTTCTCTTATTTCTTGAGCTTTCCTGATGAAAGAGGTCTGATACAGTTACTAAAATACTGCTGGTGGTGATGCTGCTACACGAAAGAAAGAAGGTGAAAAGAAATAGTGTTTAAGCAGTACATACATCAATAAAAAAGATAGTATTTGTGTCTTTTCTAGCAGCTGATGAATACCAGTGGAAAGGAATCAAATATTTTGTATTGAAGTGGAAAAAAGGGGGCTTCATCCTTTATAATAATTACACTTGATGCAGGGGAATCTTACTAGTGTATTAGAGGAGTTTGGGCTGTTTAGACTTAACCAAGTGATGGAACTGGGAGAAGGGACCTACAGAAATGCCTTTGAGTTTTCTGCCTTCTCAATATTTAAGAAAGGCCTTCTGTACAAAGATGAATTTGCACAATCCATTTTTAATATAAGCTTTGGGAACTTAACACTTCATAATTTTACTTTGTCACAGATTTAAAAGAAAAAACGACGTGTACACAGCAAGTGACAAACCGCAATCTCAAAGCACCGTGTCTATGCAAATGCTGTCAATAAGGTTCTAAACAGCTCATTCATTGCCAGACTCACACCGAAAATTGAAGCTCTTCTTTCCAAGCTCTTGCAGACTGAGGGTTATTTTTCATTTAGATAACACTGCTTAAAATATAACTATCTTGCTGAGATATCATTTGTCTTTCCTGTCCTCTGGAGAAGCACACAATTCAGAATTCCACTTGCCAGCATTACAGAGAGATGACTGTCCCAATTGCAGCTGGATTCCTGCTGGCCTCACTCCTCTTCCCATCTCCCTCTCCGTGCTCCACAGTGGGAACATCCCACTAGGCAGCAGTGACCTGTTAGTCCAACTTTAGCTTCCTATGTAAAACTTGAGAAAAGCATCTGCAACCTGACTGACTGTCCTAAAAAGTATTTCTGTGATGAAGTTCTCTGTGTCCATCCCAAGAAGTCTGAAGGGTCTCAGAGATGAAGCTGAGATATATATCCTTCTTGTGCATACCCTGCATGGGAAGAGTGATCTCAGGTGGGGCCAGAAACTATGGTCAGCTAAAAAAAACAAAACAACCCAAAACAAAACTAATGCAGAGGTGTCACAGAATGAAAACCATTAAGAAATAAATAGAAAGAGGAGCATGGATACATAATTTTCTAATGAAGGTATGTGATTTCATAAGATGGTCTTGATAATATAATTGTGCTTCAAAATAATATCTAGGAAGAAAGTCTATAATTAGGGGACACCAAGAACTTCACTATAAACTGGAATAGTCTGTCAGGTTGTGATTTCTCATTCACAAACTCTTGGAATTGCAATGACAGGAATTCATTTAATGGATAGAAGATAGTGATACTGCTGCTTTCTTGTGTTACTGATCTTGTTTTTAATAACAAACGTTTTTCTTTTCCTCTTTCTGTTGGAAATTATGCTGCAGCGAGCCTCCCGTCTGCTCAGATGCATTCAGTGCAATCGAAAAGGTGCTCCCAGTTTCTGAGGCCATATATACGATTAATGTAATATGTCACAACATTTTCAAAATGCAAGTTTCTTAGAAAAAGAGACATTACTGTGAAAGAAGGAATTTAAAATACATGTAAACCACATTTTCTTGGGAAAGTATTTGATTCAAATTGTTAGAAGACAAAAACCCATAAAGGTCTCTCTTATGCCTTCCTTAATCTTCAGCCAAAGTTTCAGGACCATAAACTGGCATCAGTGGAAGCTGCATTTCAGGAATGAAAGGAATATATGGCCTTTAGTGGAAGAAATTTTTACACTTAAAAGAGAGAGAGAGAGGGAACATTTCTATGTGTTGCAGTCATTCAGCATAAAATTACTTACTTATTATTCATGACTATCTTTAAATGCTTTATTGAATCATAATGGAAAAAAGTACCTGTTCATACTTAAAAGCCAAAATTTTCCCTCTCCATCCTACATTTTGGTTTGAGCTTCCAACTTCTATTAAACAACTCCATTATTTCCCCTTTTTTTGACATTGTCAGGTCAGTGTACCAATCATTGCTTGGGTGTGACAGGGACGACAGCGTGCCTACACGCACAAAAAAAAAAGCCACAGCAAATGTAATTGTATTGTTTGCAAAGGAGAACTAAAAATGGAGTTGCTAAGCAATAGCAAAAGAAAGCCGGAGGTGCAGCAGGACTTGCTCTGGGTATTCAGTGCCCTGGGACCCACACATTTCATTTTCTCCTTAAGGCTTGCTAGTAGCATTTTGTTGCCTTGAACCCAAAAGCTTCGCATACCTCCGCTGAACATTCTCATTTCACATTTAAATCCTTTGACTTATTCCTCTGCTGTGTGCTCAGGATATACCGGTTGTGCTTCCTCAGACATTTTTGGGAATAGAGGAATGGAGGCCACTGGTTTCCTTCAGCAGCTTTTGTTAGATTCTGTGTTTCTGCAAATCCTGATATATCAGCAAGCCTTTAGTCCTACCTGGGGCTGCATCCCAGGGGAGCAGAGGAGAAAACAGCCTGGTTTTCTACATTAAAAAATGAGCTTCTGAGGAGCAGACACCTCTCCTCCCAAATTTGAAGAATAACAAACCAGAGAAAATATCTGCCAGTGCCTGGATCAAGCGGATTCAGATCAATTCTATCAAAGTATTAAGCAGAAAGCTGTTAAACACTTATTTACAATTTGCAGAGATTACATTTTTTTTTCCCCTGGATTATGAAGAAATGCTTTAGTGAAGAAAAAACGGGCTTCATTTAGCAGACATTTTCATCAGTTAATGGTTGCAGTTTCTCTGGTGTCAGGAACTCTTGTCTGCCTTGCTTCCAACTTTAGGTTCATTCAAGTCCTTCTCAGGTAGAAAATGCAAGTGTGTGGATTCGCTTCATGCTCTCCTCCAATTTTACTCAACAGAGCTGAAGTTTCACAGAAATTCCAACAGCACCCTCTGCCCATATGCTTTCCACATTGCCTGTTACCACTACACATCCTCGAGAGCCCTGGAAAGCCATATTGCCTAGCATCTCCCTAATTTCTTTTCACCCCTGCCTGCATAGTGTAGCAGCCCAAGCTATGTTACCTTACTGAGACGTTACAGGTGTGTAATGGGTTAACCTTG
>VXBA01000882.1:348907-365986 GCA_013399895.1 Serilophus lunatus | reverse complement strand
AGGGGTGTCCGGGGGGTGTCCAGGGGTGTCCGGGGGTGTCCGAGGGGTGTCCGGGGGGTGTCCAGGACATGGGAGCCTCGTGCTGAGCCCCCCGCTCTGCCCCAGCTCCCCGAGGCACTGCGGGGAGCCGAGGGCCCCGGAGAGGGCACCTGGAGCCGCTTCCTGCTGCAGAACACGGGGTTCCTGCTGGGATGTGGCATCATGCTGGGCATCGCCCTGGCCGAGGGGCACGTCCGCGCCTGGCTGCAGCTCTGAGGGGCTCAGCCGGGGCCGGGGCCGGGGCCGGAGCCAGGGCCGGACAGCAGGACCCCCAGCGTGTCCCCAGGACTGGATTTTTTCCCCCTTTCCGCTGCCTCGGGAGCCTCAGGCTCAGCCCCGTGGGGTGGGGGCAGCACAAGCCGGGCTGAAGCCAAGCGCGTTCCCCTGGCCCCAGACCAGGCTCCGGCAGAGGAAGGACAACAGCCCGTAGAAGGAAGAGCATTTTAATAAATGTAATGGATTCAAAGCCACAATACGAAGAACAGGACTTGGTCGTGTCGCCAGCTGTGTTTGGAGATCCCTTGGAACGGAACCGTCGATTTGGGGTGGGAGAGGAACGGGACGGTCCCAGAGAGGGGGGCAGGGCTGTGGGCACCCCTTGGGGAGGGACGGGGGCGCTGCTGCCCTTGGGAGTTGGGAAGAGGCTGACGGAGGAGTCCCAGGGAGCAGCGATTGTCCCCATCCTGCTCCTCCAAAGCGACAGGGAAGCGAGGGCGGCTGCAGAGCGTGGACAATCCCAGGGAACACGCCCTGGAACACCCCGGTCTGTGAGGTCACAGCGGGGGTACCACGGTCCTTGGTCACCCCGAGGCCAAGGGGCACCAGTTCCGTGCTGGCACCCGAGCAATGCAGATACCCGCGGGTCTCATCCTGCTCCTGCTGGCCCTGGGTGGCCGGTGCGATGACACGGTGGCGGCCACCGTGGGGCGTCACACCATGGGCCGCATCGCCGAGCTGCTGAGCCGCTTTGAGTGCCAGCAGCTCCAGGAACAGCTGCACGGGCCCGGCGAGGAGCTGGGGGAGCTGGAGCTGCGGAGCGTCTCGGAGGACAGCACCGTGCGCTCCCGCACGAGCGGCCGCAGGGCCAGGGGATGCTCGGGCGCCCTGCGGCGCTGGCTGCGGACAGCGGGACAGGCGGTGACCTGGGACCGCCTGGTCTGGAGCCTGCGGCAAATCGGACGCTCCGACATCGCCCGGGAGCTGGGGAAAAACCTGAACCAAGCGCGGAGCCTGCAGCTGAAGAGGAACGTGGAGGGCTACAGGCAGAGCGTGCAGCACCTCAGCTCCGTGCAGCTGCAGCCGCGGGGGGCCCGGGGCAGGAGGGGCCCTGACGGGGGGGAGCTGCTCTTCGAGCGCCACCGGCCCCCCCCGTACAGCCGCGACCTCCTGGGCTGGGTCCAGCCCGTGGTCCTGGGCGTCCTGGGAGCCTTCCTCACCTCCATCCTCCTCACCGTGACAGCCGTGTACTACTGCCATTGGAAGAGGCTACTGGGCGCCTGAAACTGGGATGGCTCCCAAACTGGAGCATCTCCCAGCATCTGCTGGAGGGAAAACAAGACTCAGTAAAGCCTGGAGGGACTGAGATCGAGAGATGAACCTCGTGTGTTCCCTGGGGCAAGGAGGAGCCTGTCACTGGTTCCTGCAGGGCTGGGTGTCCACCAGCCACCACCATCACCCCAGTTTCTTGGCCAAGGAATTCCCACCAATTGCTAAAGCCCCCAGGTTCTGTTGCCTGTTGCTCAGGTGGGGCGGGGAAGGGCAGGATGGGACCTACTGGAGAAAACTGCAATGTGTGCACATGGTGCTGAGACACCTCCCCTGGCTTTGTGAGTGAGGGTCCTCAACCCAGGAAAGCAGGAGGGTCCCAGGTGATGCTGCTGGGTCCCTGGGCCTCTGCTGCAGAATTTTTGGGGGTCCTGGAGGGTCTGCAGCCTTTCCCTGGTTGTGGAATCAAACAAGTGCAATGAAAGGTGGGGGAGAGTCCCGAAGGGTGTGATGACAGCCGTGTGTGTGGCTGCAATTAAGACCTGTATTTTGTATCAAGAAATGCTTTGCATCAATCCAGTCAGCGGCCTGTGAGAAGGAAGGGAAGGGCAAATAACCCCAAGCACAGCTATCAAAGATGAGCAAAACAGTTAAAATTAATATAATTTATATAATGCCTTTTCTTTCTCCCTTGGAGAGCTGCTCCCAGGAGCAGCAGTGTGTGCAGCTCCTGGCACTGAGCTGTCCCTCTGTCCTCCCGGGTGGCTCCAGTGAAGGTCAGGCTCGGTGGCCGGGGCAGACGGGGCTGTTCTGCCATCTGTCCCCTTGTCCCCCCCGCGCCGAGGAGCGTCTGCCTCGGCCACAGGGGGCCCGAGGAGCGGCTCAGAGCCGGGGCCGGGGCTGGAGATGGGCCGGTGGTGTTGGAGTGTTCAGCCCTGAGCAGGACGAGGGCAGGTCCCCGACAGCCACAGGGGCTGCAGGGGTACAAGGGAGCAGGGCGGCTGTGGCAGGACGTGTGCCCAAACCATCCCTCAGCCTCCCCTAAAGCAGGAGCTGAGGATGTGGATTTTGGGGATTAGGGAGGTGGCTTTTGCTGTGCGAAGGTAACAGAACGACAGGGCAGCCAGGAGAAGTTGTTAAAACAAGATGGACATACCTCTTTATTGCAAATTCCAAAGTAAAAAGATGTACAGTACAAAGGAACTCAAAGTTCAGACATGGAACTCCCAGCCCGTTCCTCCATCGCCTTCCTCCTCCCTCCCCCAGACCCATCCTCCTCCTCTCCTCACATAAAACACAACAGAGAGTAAAACCAAGGGGGGGAAGGAGGGAGCACAAACAGCTCGGGGCGAACACCAGCGGCCTGAGCAGGGTGTCAGAGGGAAGAGCCAGCTCTGCCCCGGGCTGGGACAGCGGGACGGGGGTGGGACTTTCACAGCAGCGCTTTTGTTACCCCGGGCCCCCAGCGCCCCGCTCTGCCCACACAGCCCTCGGTGCCTGAGATCCTCAACGCATCACACGCGGTCGGTAATGAAGCCTCACAACACCCCTGTGAGGTAGGGATTGAGCCACCCCGTTTACAGATGGGGAAGACTGGGAATCCTCTGTCCCTGCGCCCCAGTTAAACCAGTGCTGTTGCTGTTGTGTGGCACTGGCGAGGTGCAGGATGGCACAACCACACTGAGTCCTGCAGTGCCAGCGATTTGCTTTAACTGGCCTCAACTGAGCAGCAAAATTCACATTTGTTGAACAAATTGGACCAAAGTGCAAATAGGAAAAACAACTCCAAGATGACCAAAACTCAAATAGGAAAAGTAATTCCAAGGTGAAGCCTCAGATACTCAGCTCCAGGTTGAGTCCTGCCCTGGGTGAGGGGCTCACCTCTGGCTCAGCCCTTCAGGTCAGGAGGGGTTGGTGGAGTGGTGCAGGAGGGGAGGTCCCCTGGCATTGGCTACAGCCCCAATTTGGGGCCCTTCAGCACCACTGAGCAGCAGGACCCCCCCAGTTGTCACCACTGACCCAGTCCCTGACCTGGAGAAGGGAACAGGGGTCTGGCAGTGCCGGGTACAGGAGGGGGACCCCCAGCACCACCAGTGCTCGGAGCCCCCAACCTGCCCAGGGAGGGACTCGGGGAGGGGGGGCTCTGCAGCTGCTTTGGGTCCTTCTTTGGGTTCTTTTAGTGCAAGTGCTGGGGGCTGCAGGGTGAGGCACCACAGACCAACATCCTTTCCTGCCAGAGCAAATCCAACACAGAGCACCACGACCTGCCAAGGGCACCCAGCTGCCCCAGCAATGGGAGGCCTGAGCAGGCACCAAACCCCCCCAAAGGCACCCACAGACCCAGCAGCAGCTGAGCCGTGTCCTCCTGCAGGTACCCGACACCAGGTAACACCAAACACCTTCCAACAGCTTCTCCTGCACCTCACTCTGCTCCACAAAACCACCTCAAAAAGACCTGGAGGAAGCAAACGGGAGGAGGAGGAGGAGGAGGAGGGAGGATGCAACCAGGCAAATAACTGGGACACCAAGACAACCTTCCCTTGTACAGTGAAAAGGGTAACGTTTATTTCATTTTCTTTTGGCTTATAGTAATTGTTATTCAAGTTGGGTAAGACCGGTATGAGCCACCATGCAGTTTCTAATACACTAATCTTCACTATTGAGCTTTTACAGCTTGAACAGGTTTTTATTTTATTTTAGCGTCAGAAAATCAAATAATTCAAACTCAGGGGTGGCCTCTACGGAACACCAGGGGCTTGTTTGAATTTTTGTTCGATGTTGGCGTCTATATTTTAAAAAAAAGGTGAAGAGGAAAGTGAATAAAGCAGCTTGGATTGGCCATTTCGTTATCACCTTCCCCTCGGAGCTTTGGAGTCACAACTGAACCCGAAAGGGAGGATTTTAGAGGAGGGGGAGGGAAGGGAACTCCTGGGTGTGGCGTGATTTTTGGCTCCGTCTTTTTAATGGCAACACCCACCCCTTGCTTTGCTCCCACAACCCTGAATCTAGAATTGAATCTGCAGATTTGGGTCCACACGAAGGTCCCTGAGGCTCTTTGCCCAAAGTTTCCTCCACCCTTGCCTTCACCCAGTGAAACCCCACCACAGCCCACTCCCCTCAGCTGAGGGAAATATCTGCCCTGGGGAGGAAACTTGGAGAGAAAAACAACCCCAAAAACCCCCATCAAGTCTTTTTTTTTTTTTTTGAGCAGAAGGACCAACTCCAGCCAACAAGAGGCTGAAGAACCTCCTCCCTCCCCTTCCTGCTCAGCAACCTCTTGTGTTTGGGATGGATCTACAGTTAAAAAAATAAATATACAGAGTTTGAAGGGACTTTTTATTTTAAAGTCACTTTAAAGTAGCTTCATGAGTTGCCAGCACGAAGGCATCGAGCGTCACCTACGAGACTCAGCCCAGCCTAAGAACAATTATGAAGTTCAGCCAAATCTTGCATAGAAGTGGTTGACTTATTGCACATTGGAACCCAAAAATAGAAACTTCTGCTGCTGCAAAGATTACTTGCAATAAAGCTTGTGTTAAAATCTATTTTGAGGGGATTAGGGGTTTTGTTTGGCGGTTTTTTTGGTTGTGTTTGGTTGGTTTTTTTTTTAATTATCCTTTGGGGGGACGTTTCCTGGCTATCTAAAGTCTAAGGACAACAGAAAAATCTTAAAAAAATAAAAATAACCATGGACAATGGCATAAGCCAGAAGCCATTCTATAATTTTTTGTAGTTCTTTGTATTTACAAAAAGGCATGCCGATAAAATAAAATGATATATTACAGTATTTATAATATCTCTTAAAAAGTTCAACCACACTTTTCAGCTATTTTTCCTCTTTTTTTTTAAGTTTTTTTTGTGCTGTTTACAATGTAGCCTGTACATATGTATGTAATTTTTTTTTTCCTTATAATTATTATTCTACACCCCATCCTTGGAGCAACGGGGGCACGGCAGGGCAGGCGAGGTCCCTGCTGTGGAGCAGAGCTGCTCCCGTGCTGTGGTGGCACAGATGGCTGCTGGATGGCTTCCTGCTTGGGTTTGGGGTTATTTTAAGTGACTCCTGTCATTTTCTGGGTTCTGAGATTATGCAAACTGAGATTCATCCTCCTGTCGAGTTCTGGCATCTTGGGTTTTTTTCACACTACTCTGGGAACCCTTAGTTTGGTTGGGTCCAAGCGTCACCTCTGCGCTGACTCTTCCCCTGCTGCCCCACCTGAGCACACCCTGGCCCTGAAGAGAACCCCCCCACCCTGAGCAGGGCTGGCCTGAGAACTGGCTGAGTCATGAGGACACCCCAAAACAGAGCTGGGGATGAGGAAACAGAAACACTGGAGGTGGCTTGTGATGTCCTTTCCTGCTGCAGTGAGACCAGGCAAGAGGTAGCTCCGATTCCCCCCTCTCTGCGGGGCTGTGTGATGGGTGTGGGAAATGGGAGGAAGGTGAAGGCACCCAACAGCTGGTTCTGTGCCCTTCCTGGGCTGCGTCCCTCCAAAACCCTCCTGGGCTACAACCCACGACAAGGGAAGGGCTGTGCTCCGAACACTGGCACTGGCTCCATGACTCCCCCAAGCCATGATGGCCATGGGACAACCAAGGGTGAGTCCCATCCCTGTCCCCCACATCGTGGGTGGGATTGACGTGGGTGAGCCCCTCAAATTCCCACCAGCAGAGATAACACACTGTATTTCTTTAGCCTTTTTCTTGACCAGAAGAAGTGTCTGCGCTGCAGGACGGAGGCCGGACAATAATTAATGCTAAATATTGCAGAATACAACTGACCTTGCTGGCTGGTTCAAGCCCTAGGTTTTGGGTTTACAGTGACATGGGCAACAAGCCATTCCCAGATTTATCCTCTCCCCTTGGGTGAGGTCCAGAGCAGCCTTTGGAATTTTGTACTATTTCAGTGTGCAAAAAGGATGGCTCTATGGAAAAGAAAGACGATGCCGTTAAACGGACACACACAATTTGTCCATCTGCTTGTTGGGTTTTGTTGGGGCTTTTTTGGGTTTCTTTGGGGTTTTTTTGGGTCTCTGTTAGGTTTAGGTTGGGGTTTGATAGGGTTTGTTGGAGTTTGTTGGGGTTTGTTGAGTTTTTTCTCCTACTGGCCGATCTATGGAAGATTCGCTACCAACGGGGACATCCTGGCGCCGGGCAGGAGCAGCACTGAGGTTTCTCTCCAGATACAGTGTGCGGTAGATACTCAGTGGAGTGCCTCGAATTTATGGCTTAACACACCTCTGTGGACAGGTGACAGCGTGTCTCGTGGTCATGGTTCCTCATGCATGGTCCCTGGTCATGCCGTCATGCAAATCGCATCTACGCATTAACGAGCACTTTGTTTTTGGGGGGGATCAGCCTGAGCTGGCCCCAGGCTGAAGGTACCCGATTACCCCATCTCCCAAACCAAGTAAAGCCCATGTAGAAAGTAGAATGCAGATAATAAATCTCAAATAAACTATGACAACTCAATGGGCTCAATGGGTGCTTTGTTTCCGTTTTTCCTTTTTTTGTTCTACTTGTTTTAACTTTGTTTTTCTTTTTTTTTCTATTTTTTTTCCTTGGTTTTTTTTTTTTTTGCTGCTTAACTAAATGCAAATCTAGTTTTGCATGAACAAACCCGTTAACATTGTGATTTCTGGGTTTTCTTTCAAGAATAATCAACAAAATGGGAAAATAAAATCCATTTTGGGCTGCTTTGGAAAATACACGAGCTCAGCAGCAGGTTTTGTTTCTGTGTGTGTGTGTGTGTGTGTGTGTGTGGTTTATTTTGCTTGTTTGTCCTAAGTTGCATTGACTGATGTGGAACATGCAGTATCCACCTGCCCAAACAATAGAAAATCCTTTTTTTTCCTTTTTTTTGTGTTTAAATGTTTGTTTACAGGGTCCTTTAAACAGGTGGAAGGTCACTGCTTTAGATGCAACGCTGTCACACAGTAAGCAGACTATGTTTGGTATAAGATCTTCAGGTAAGTGTCTCCACAGCTGTTCTGTATTGAGATTATTTCAGGAAGTTTGTAAACAATCTTTTTTTTTTTGTTTTCACTTGCAAATATTTTAATTTGTACAATTCTACTATTTTTTATTTTTTTTTTTTGTCTCAACACTTGGATTCCCTGGTGTCTTTTGGTCTCTTTGCCTTTTCTCGCCTCCCCTCCTCTGCCCGCTGCTGTTTCTCCTTCTCGGGTTTGGTGACGCTGTCGTAGGACGGCAGGGATGCCGTGGACGGGGTTCCTTCCTTTTTCTCCCTGTTGGCTCCCCCGTTTTCCAGTTTGGTGGAGGCAGGCCTTCGGCTGATGAAGCCCCGTCGTGCCAAACGAGCCCTGTAAGCCCTCTGGATCACCACGGCCGACACCTCCTCCTGCTTGCGCCGCAGCGTCGTGGTGATGGGCTCATAAGACACTTTGGAAGGGTTGGACGCCACAAACCTCTCCTCCATCTGCTGCCTCAGGATATCCAGCTCCCCGCTGTCCCCCAGGACACGTTTGGTGAAGGCAAACAGGATGTCCAAACAGTGGATCCTGTCCCCACTTACCATAGGCAGGTCCATGGCGATGAGTTCGATGGTGTTGGGTTTCGGGACGCGCAGCGGATGTTCCAGAGCGTCGGCGAAGTCCGCGAGCTTGCTGTACTCGATGAACTGCGTGGCGTCGGGGTCAAACTTCTCCCAGATCTCATAGAAGGTCTCAAAGTCATCCTCGCTGAGCGGATCCGCGCTCTCCTCCGTCGCCACGCTGAAGTTCTCCAGGATGATGGCAATGTACATGTTGACCACGATCAGGAAGGAGATGATGATGTAGCTCACAAAGAAAAATATCCCCACCGAAGGGTTCCCGCAATCCCCTTTAAACCCACTGCCCGGGTGCTCCTTGTCCAGGTCGCAGTCCGGGGGCCGGTTCAGGATGGGCAGCAGGAGCCCGTCCCAGCCGGCCGAGGTGGTGATCTGGAACAAGCAGATCATGCTGTTGCCAAAGGTCTCAAAGTTGAACATGTCATCTATGCCAGCCTCATGCTTGACGTAGGCAAAGTTCGACATGCCAAAGATGGAGAAGATGAACATGACCAAGAAGAGCAAGAGGCCGATGTTGAACAAGGCAGGCAGGGACATCATTAAGGCAAAAAGCAGCGTGCGGATTCCTTTGGCCCCTTTGATCAGTCGCAGGATGCGGCCGATGCGAGCCAGGCGGATGACTCGGAACAGGGTGGGGGACACAAAGTACTTCTCAATGATTTCAGCCAGGAACATTCCTAAAGGAGAGAAGGGACAAGTGTGACAATGCAGACGCACGGGCTGCTGCTTCCTCTGAGCCTGGGGAAGGATGGGGCACATGGAACACCGAGGGCAGATTTTCAGAGGGGCTTTGTGATCAGGAGGTCTCATCTTCAGGCAGGTAAGTCCTCCCAAGGGGACATGGAGGGGCAAACTCTGGTGGGATATCAGAGAAAGGTTCTTCACCCACAGGGTGGTTGGGCACTGAACAGGCTCCCCAGGGTTTGGTCACGGCCCCAAAGCTGCCAGAGCTCCAAGAGGGTTTGGACAACACTCTCAGGGACAAGGTAGGATTGTTGGGGTGTCTGTGCAGGGCCAGGAGTTGGACTGGGTGATCTCTGTGGGTCCCTTCCAGCTCAGAAGATTCCATTATTCTGTCTTATCTGGGTGCTCTGGCTCCCCACAGAGAGGCTCCCCACAGAGAGGGAGAAGGATTCAGTGGCAGGGGTTCACTTGCTTGTGGGACTCATCTCACAAGTTGCTTCCTGGGGATGTCTGCTCTCAGTGCCCAACCCTGCTGTGGGAGCCAGGCTACAGACCCTGCTTTGAAGGTACTAAAAATGTGTAAGGTCAACCCGATTTCAAGCAGCGGAAAAACCTGGAGCTGTCTAAAGGCTGTGGTTTGGTTTTGGGCCTGTGTGCTCCAAGTTTTACCCTGATTATTTATGAGGTTGTACATATTTTGCAGGTAAGACACTAAAAAACTCAAAAACCCGTTGGAGGAAACATTGATTCAACATTCAACCAAAGTGCAAACAGAGACATGCTGTGGAGGGAAGCCCTGCAGGGGTATTTCAGTGGTTACTGAGCAGTCAAACACCATGGGATGAGTCAAACTTCTGTTTTTAAAGACAAGGAGAGGAATTGTCAAGTGGTTTGCTTCACACAACTGGAAAAGAATTCCAGAACAGAGGGAGGAGGCATCAGTCAGGACTTCAGGCTGCCGAATTCTGCCACGGTCTGTATTTCTGCCACAGGCTAAACAAGAACCTGGTACCTGCACATCCCCTTCACAGACCAGAACGTGCTCTCCCCTGCAAACCCCGAGACAGCCTGGCACCCCCAGACCTCTGAGCAGTGTCACACTTACCCACGATGGACAGAATCACAACCACGAAGTCAAAAATGTTCCACCCGATGGTGAAATAATAGTGGCGCAGGGCGAACATCTTCAGCACACACTCACAGGTGAAGAAGATGACAAACACAAAGTTGATCCAGTAAAGGATGTCCTCCATCTGCTTGCTCTGAGTGTCTGTCTCCACCATCATGGTCACCATGTTGAGGCAAATGAGCATCATGATGACGATGTCAAAGGCTTGCTGGGTGACAAAGTCAAACACGGCTCCTTGGATGCGGTTCTGGGCAACAGGGGAGAAAAGGAACCAAGTCTGAACAAAAACCACAGAATTGTGGAGGGGTTTGGGAGGGTCCTTAAAACTCATCTCATTCCAATCCCCTGCCCTGGGCAGGGACACCTCCCACTGTCCCAGGGGGCTCCAGCCTGGCCTTGGGCACTTCCAGGGATGGGGCAGCCACAGCTCCTCTGGGCACCCTGTGCCAGGGCCTGCCCACCCTCCCAGGGAGGAATCCCTTCCTGATCAACCATTAGTCAACAAATTATTTCATTGTTGGTGGGAAGAGGGATTAGGACATTGTTCTGTCAGTATCTGATGAAGCTTTCAAGGCAAACCTTGATGACAATTCAGTCTGGTCAGGAGAAAGGCAGGAAAATGCTACTATTTGCACCCCAACATGCCACTCCCCCCCTACTAGCAGAGTATTTTCCTCTTTGTTGAGGCCGAAGGGAGGGTGATGTACTTCCAGTCACAGCTGGGGAAGGCAGCCAGGTCCACCTTTTTGGCTCTCTGAGGGGTGCCAAGCCTTTCAGAAAGCAGGGAAACATCCTCAGTTCATCAGTGCAGCCCCCAAGGCTGGATAATTGCCCCGGGTCCTCGTCACTAGAGCCAGGAATGCTGGTCATCAGTGCTCCCACCCTTCATCTCTGGCCTCTCACCAACGGGGTTTTGGGGTTATTTTGTTGATCCCAGTGATGAACTGATTAACACCAACCCAAGCACAAGCATTTTAACCTTTCCCAGCTGATATCTGAGTTATAATGACAAGAACAGGGGGATGTGGAGTCCAGCACAAGTTAGAACAAAGGATGGGTTTGGAGCCAAAGCTCCTTTGAAGTTTACTTGGCAGGTTCCCCCCTCAGTTCCCTCCAATGCACTCACCAGAGGTCGGGGAATGGGTTTTTGAGGCTTCTTTGAGCCCAGTTTTTTCATGGCATTATAGTACTTCTTTTGTTCTTCTGTCATGAAAATGTCTTGACCTCCAAAGTAAAGGGGCAAAAGGAAAACTGGTTACAATCAGCTCATACAGCAGAAGGGAAAGGAAGAAATCCCAGCTCAGGCAGGAGGAGACCTGCCAGCTGGGAGGCTGGTGGCACCTATTTCAGACAGAAATAACTCACACTAATACCCAAGGTGGACTGGTCTTCCTTTAAACAGGAGTATTTTCCCCAGGCATGACCTGTTTTATTGCACTGTGTCCTTCCCCATCCCTCTCTCCCCTCTGTGATAAGGGCATTTACAGGATGTAAATGCTCAGCTTGACTTGGAAGAAAAGCAGGAGATGAGAGACAGGCAGGAAAACACCTTGCTCCCAGTCTGTCTTTTAGTCAAGGCATTAAAAAGACTCAAAATGCATGAAAATGTAGTCTAGGGAAAATGTCTAATCTGGCTGGAGTTCCAATCAAGCCTTGGGCTGCCCCTTGCTCCCCTGAGCCTGCTCAGCCACTCCCAGGGGGACTGAGGCACTCAGAGTCCACGTCTCTAAAAAAGGGGGTTTGTGCCCCAAAATGATTTTATTTTGCAGAAACCCCCACCAGCCTGAGGGCCCAGCACTCCTCCAACAGATGTGAGCTCTAATCAGCAAACACAGATCACTTATCTTTTTCTTTTGTTGGTTGAAGTTGTCAATGATGACACCAATGAACAAGTTCAGGGTGAAAAAGGAGCCGAAGATGATGAAAATAACAAAATAGATGTACATGTAAATGTTGTCCTCATACTTGGGTTGCTCTTCTTGCTGCAGGGGAGATGAGAAGAGGAATAAATGACATTTCAGAGGCATCACGTTCCCAAGCTCCTTCTTTTGAAAATATAAGACCACAAAAATCAAAAAAGCCAACATTTTTGCCCTGTTCTGACAGTCCAACTTGTTTCCAACCTGCATTTTGTGCAGGACAAGAAAACCCATTGAAAAATATTTTCATATAAAACCAAGAGAAGAGAAGGAGGACAAAAAAGGGAAAACAACAAAGGGAGTCATGGCATTTGCATGATTCCAGCAGGCACAAGAACCAGCAAAGTGCCTGAGGAATGAGTCCAACCCAGACACAATTCCAAAAGTGAATTCACACCGACGCTCCCATGCAGACAGCAGGTTCACAAGGGACCTCCTGGCTAATTCCTCCCCATAATTTATTCTGATGATTAAATGTATGACTTCACTGTATTCTTTACTGTATTTCTACTGCAGCAGAAGCAGAACAAAAAAAAGCATCCAGAAGAACCTGCCCTTTTCTGGATTGTCTTGAGTTATCTTTTAACTCATCAGAGTAAATGAAAAAAATCCCAGCATTGAAACGTGCTGCAAGCACAGTTCTGCAGTTCACTCTTGATTTTACCAAAGCAAAAGAGCAGAGTGAAATATGGGGAGTCTGGGGTCTTGCATGTTACCTTTCTGGAGTCTACTGCTGCATACATGATGTCCATCCAGCCCTTGAACGTGGCCTGGCAAAGAAAACACACGTTCTCAGAGACAGAATTCACCCAAAACACAAGAGCATGCCTGCCTTGTGCCAGCTCAGAGACTCCCTGGCCCTCTTGATGGCCCTGTACAGTGAACCTTAACATGAAATATTTTTCTTTTAGTTTAAATGAAATCAAACAAGCTCGAGATGCTGGTTCATGGGAACCCCATGAGGTCCAACAAGGCCAAGTGCCAAGTGGGACAGACTTAGGGCCCCTTGCTGTGCTGGGAGACCCATACATTGGGAAAGGGAGGAAAGGTCAAAGGGCTGTTTTGTTCCAGCCACAAACCCAAGGGGGATTAAGGGGATGCTGTACTTTCCAGAGAGAGGGAAGCAGTTTGTATTTCCCAGTACCAGGACAAGGGTGTGAAAGCCAAACTCACAACTTGCAGAAGAGCCAGGTATCCTGCCCCAACGTTGTCAAAGTTAATTTTCACGTTCTTCCACCGGATCTCCGTGGAGTTGGGCGGCATCAGAGCCTCGCAGTCTGTCTTGTTGTTAACAACATCTATCTCAAAGCGGTGCTCAGCTGTTTCATTAAAGCAGTAATGATATTTCCCGGCAAACAGGTTAACCCCCATAATGCTGAAAATCAGCCAGAAGATAAGGCAGACCAACAAGACATTCATAATGGAAGGGATAGCGCCAACCAAGGCGTTGACAACCACCTGTGTTGGAAGGGGTGGGAAAAAGTTTCAGTATAAAACACGAGGCAGGAGACAGCGAGCATCAGTACAGCTGTTTTTGGGGGGGGAACAGGGGTCAGGCCACTGACACACCAGCGGGGGCTGCTCCACACAGAAGCTGGCAGTGAACTTATCCCAAGCAGTAACACCCCTTGGGGGGGCTCTGTTTTTCAAAATAAAACAGGCCAGGCTCTTGGCTGGGCAGAATTCAAGTTTGGATCATTTGTTCTTCAGCCAAACAACAATTATTTCATATCATTCCAACTGCCCACAGGGAGGGGGGGGGGCTGGGACTCTCCTTGTCAGAACAAACAGGCTCCTAACTGGAATTTCCTCAGAGCCAAGTGTGAGGACACTTTTGCTCGTGGGCCCCAGGGGTTCTCTCGGCCAGTGGCCCCTCCAGCCATTCCCCACGTTCAAACAAGGCTGTTTTCACTCCGGGGCCTGATCCTGCTCCCACCCAGGGCTTGGCACTGGTGGGGACAGGACCAAGCCCAGCTCTGGTCACACTGAGTTACACCAAGATCACATTGTGACTAAGCAAGGCCAGTCATGTTGTCCCAGGCAGACAGCTGAGCATGCAGCTGGGCAGGCTCAAGGAGACAGAAAAGCCATGTTCCTTCCTCCAAACGGCAGCAAAGGTGGTGGGAATGAGGATGGGTTTTGTCAGAGCTCAGCTCTCCCACCACTGCCTCATTTCAGCCTTTCCCAGGTTGGGGGCACCATGGCCCTGAGCATCACTGGCCAACACGTGCCCAAATGTAAGCTCTGAGGCTTTTAATAGAGGAAGGTCAGCAGGATATTAAATCTTTTATTATGATCTCCTAATTTAGATTCCTCTGATAGATGAAGAGAATCTAAACTGTTGTTACCCCATGGCCTCAGTTTCAAAAGGTGACTCAAAACTACAGGAGGATTTGGGAATTCTCAGGTGGCAGCACCTGAACCACAGCCAGTCCTGGTCCCCTCTGCTCCTGGATGCCACCAGCACACACAGAGCCTGTCCTCATCCCTGCAGCTCAGGTGCTCACACCCAGGTTAGACAGGACCTGGAGAAGCCTGGACTGGTGGAGGGTGTCCCTGCCCATGGCAGGGGGGTGGGACTGGATGATCCTTAAGCTCCTTTCAAACCCCAACCATTCTGTGACAGAGGTGCAGAGGAAAACTGAAGACCACAGTGACCTTGACAGTGAATCTCCTGTTCCAGCTGTTAAAGGTTGCCATGAATTCATCTCTGCACCAAAGGGAGGCCTGAGGACACAGGGGAGAGTCCAGCCTTTGCTCTCCTTCTCCCTTCATCCCAACGTGCTGCTTGGCTGCTGGACACCAACCCCAGTGAGCTTTATTGGGTCAGATCCTCCCACCAGTACGTTGGTTTATTCCAGGTATCACAGCAAGTGAAAAAAGGGGGACACTCTCCTGAGATACCATCACTTAGAGCTGCTCAAACTTCCACAGCTTTCGAAGGAATGGGAGAGGAGGAACATGGCTTTTGTGTGCAGACTGACGAGAACACATGCACATCCCACAGCACCACTGTCAACCTCCCTGCCTGAGCCCAGAGCAGAGCAAGCTCCTGGAAATGCAGATTGTTATGGAGGAGAGAAAAGCAAAGAACTCCAGTTTAGGTCTCCTTTGCAAAGGCTTTTCAGGCCTCTGTTCTCTGGCTCACAGGAATTGGTCTGGTTGGACGGGGCAGCAACACTTGTCTTCATGTCAAAACAAAGGAGAAATGATTGGGTTTGGGTCCCCAAGGGGCTGAAGTCATCACTGTCAATTCTGCTGTGGCCAAAATCCCCCACTCTTGGCACAAGTATTTCCTGATTGTGCATCAGAAATCTCTTGAAAGTAGCCTTAATATCCCCAGCTTTAGTGCCAGGCCTCTGTGCCCATGGAAAGTTCTCATCCTTTGTGCCATTATTATACAATCAAGTTTAGAATTAAGCCAATGGCACAAAGAAATAACAGCTGGGTGAGATCTCAGGGAAGAAACCCTCTTTGGATTTGGATCCCATGTGTTTCTATCCCTTCCTAGGGAATTCAAGGATCAATGCCCCTCTCACACTGGATTTTAGGCTCAGGTACACTACAGCAAATCCAAAGATCAGAAGGATCCAGGTGGAATTGCTCGAGTCAGACCCTGAAGTAAAACTGTGACTGCTTTTCCCTTCCCTTTTTATTTAAAATGCATGACTTTACCCCCTGTAATATCTCTGACTATGAGCTAACTGGGATTTAGCACAAAACCCACGTTATTGTTCTAAGAGCACCAGGGAAACCCATTAATACAAAACACTCTTTATCCATTTTTTCTACTATACACCTTTTTTTTTGTATGTTCACAGGGGACTATTTCAATCCCAAATGGGAAAAAAGACCAAAATACAGAATATCAGTGGCAAGGCAGCGAGACACTGCAGTGACTGAAATCCCCAAGGGAATGGTGCCAGTGCCAATTTGAGGAAAGCTTGTTAAGTTCAATGCTTTGCTTGTGCTTCGTTCTGGTTCCACAGTGACAGGACAGGGACCAAAAAGCATGGAAAAGGGGAGGGAGTGGAGAGGAAAAGCTTCACCACCAGACAAGGCTGCCAGTCGCCACCAGACTGGACCGAGAACAACAAGGTGCAACAAGAGGAATGAAACCAAAGTCTTCCACCAGCTGAGCTCCCCCCAGTGCCTTCCTGCAGTGACCCACGACAGGCAGCAGCCTTTTCCCCTGGCAGGCAAATTGCTTTTTTAAAACCCCTCCAGACAGAGTCTTTCAATCCAATTCCACCAAGAGCCAACAGTCGGAGGGGCCGGAGACCCTGAGGTGGTTCCAGTTCTGCTTCTTTGCACCTGGTGATTCTCCCTAGATGTCAGAAGTTCCAGCTGAGAAGCCCCTCGGATGCTGGAGGTCAAAGCCAGGCCAAATGAGAACAGCCAAGTGTCGACATCGGCTACGAATGGCAGGTGGGTTGGGCCAGTAATTAATGTAATGAGGCAGCTTATGCATCTCCCTTGGTTAGAGGGGAGGGTGCAGCAGTGGGCAGGGTGAGGGGACATCCACGTAGAGGTGACCAAGTCAGCAGCTGCATCATGATTCTGTTTGGAATTGTCTTTCCACCAGTTTTGATCAGTTCTAGCATGCTTTAAAAGAAACGGCTCCACATGCAGAAGGATCAGCTGCTAATGGCATCTTACCCTCATCCCCTCAAATCGGGACAACGCTCTTAAAGGCCTCAAGGCTCTCAGTGTCCTAAGGGACTTTATGGCACCTAGTTCCGAGTAGCCCAGGGCATTAGCTATAAGGCTGACTAAAGAGACCTACACAGAAAACAGCAACAAAAGAGAAACGAAAGAGAAAAGTAATAAAAAAAAAAAAAAAGAAAAAAAGAAAAAAAGAAAAAAGGAAAGAAAAAAAAAAAGGAAAAAAAAAGGAAAAAAAAAAAAAGGAAAAGAAAGGTTCCAGACTGTTAGATTGGATCCCCTAACCCTGAGTGCCCAGCCCAGGAGCCACCTGGGCCACCCCAAATACCGAAGCCATGACACCAGCTGCCTACTTCACTTGACTGAACCGACCTGGAAGGAAATAATGAGGCTGAGAAAAGAACAGAGGGGAGAGATCAGTGAGAGAGAGGCAGGGACACACACGGAGAGGGGCTGTTGGAAGGAAGAGCCCAAACGAGGACAAAAGCCTTACCCTCGCCCTGGCCCGCTGCGGGATCCCGGCGGCGCCCATGAAATTTAAGCCAGACAAATGTTAAAGGGACCTATGGGAAAGAATACAGATAAAT
>VXBA01000882.1:336626-348099 GCA_013399895.1 Serilophus lunatus | reverse complement strand
AGTGCATCCCCGGGAGTCCTGAGTGTCCCTGGGGAGTCCTGAGTGCATCCCTGGGGAGTCCTGAGTGCATCCCCGGGAGTCCTGAGTGCATCCCGGGGAGTCCTGAGTGCTGAGCCCAGCACGCACGGGGCTCAGCCCACGCCAGCTCCTGCTCCCCAAACCCCAGCCATGGGGGCCCTTCTCCTGCCTGCCCCCCTCCGCAGCTGGGGCTCCCGGCCCTCCCCGAGCCACAGTGACACCGGGCAGTGGCCCCAAGGGCCCGTTCCACGCTCGGGCAAACGGAGCTGCAGCTGCTGGGGCTCACACGCCGAACCCCACGTGGCCCCCAGACCCGTTTCCAATGACAGGGACAGCCCGGTTGGCAGCTGGGGTCAGGGTTAGGCTCTGCGGGTGGGAATGAGCTGATATGCTTAAAGCCACCAAGTCACAGACATGGCTTGGCCATGTGGGAACAGCTGCACACCCCATCCAGCAGCTGCCACCACTCCCATTTTTGCTACTGTCACACAGACACAGGTAAGAAACAGATATGGAAACCTTTTTTGAGGAAAAAAAAGACATCAATATACAGCAACAAGTAACAGAAAAACACGAGAACTCCTCCTGGAATGGGTGGGGTTTGAGCTGAGTTTTCAGAACAGGACACTTCCCAGGTACAATTCTTTTTAAGAAGAGATGTTAGAATAATAATGTGAAATTAATTGTAAGGATGATTCTTATTCCACACATATCCCAGGGACATTTCAGAGCCAGATTTCTAATGCATAAACATGTGGGAAAACTGAGATTTCATCTTATTTGGTGCATGTGCCTTTTCCACCTTCATATGAAACGTGTCCCTGTTGTGGCGGGGACTTGGAATTACAGGATGTTGAAGGTCCAACCCAAACCATTCCATGATTCCATGATATCTGCCCCAAAAATAAGTGGCTACAACATAAGGCAACAGAGCTCTCTGGTTTTTCCATCTGATTTCAAAATTCCACTGATTAAACCCGTGCCAGGGGTGTCCCCAAGGTTCCAACAAAGCCTTTTGAAGGAAAATCAACCCACTCAGGACAGGACTGAGCCCTCAGCAACGTGGGCATGTTAAAATCCTGGGCCCCAAAGACTGATGGATTTGGAAGTGTGGTCTATTCACCCTGTAAATACAACACACCCTTGGAAAGGGCCCCATCCCTGGAGGTATTTGAGGCCAGGTTGGATGGAGACCTGAGCAGCCTGCTCCAGTGGGAGGTGTCCCTGGGGTGGAATGGGATGAGCTCCAAGGTCCTTCCAACCCAAACCACCCCATGGCTCCATGAACACAGGGCACAGATTCACTGAATCCCCATTTTTAAGCTTCCTCCCCTTGGGATAACACCTGACTCCTGAGCAGGACAGTAGGACAGGACAGGAAAAGGCTGTTTGAGCTCTCAGGGGCCTTTCAGGATTGTTCCCTGGGGACATCCCAAGGGAGGACACAGCAGGCACAAGGTCAGACAAAGGGAATCCCAGACTGACTGAAAAGCAGAATCCTTCATTATTACCCAGGAAAAGTCTTCACAAACACCCCCAGGAAGCTTTGGGGATGAGGAGGAGGGGATTGGACAATGCTACCAACCTGCAAAATAACATCCAAGAGGGTTGTTAGGATGCAAAGCCTCATCTCCTGCTGTCCTGGCTCACTCCAGCCCCATCTGCATCACGTCCCAAATTTTGGGTTAAAAGAACGTGATTCAACAGCTGCAGGACACGAGGCCTTGCCAGGATTTCATGGAGGGATATTTTGGCATCTCAAGGTCACATTTCACTCTTTGCAGAGAAAAATGTGCAACTCTCCTGCCTGAGACATCACAGGAGAAAAGAAACTCCTCCTAAAGCCCTGGGAATTCCAGGTCCTTGCTCCCTCCCTGTGCATGTGTCACCTGCTTGGGAAGTTCCTGGTCTGTATTCCACCAGAGACTTGGGAAGGAAATGAAAGTTGCAGCACATCTGCACATGGAACTGCACTTCATTCCCAACAGCTGCAATTAAATTTGCACCTTATCTTCAGGCAGTGAGAGAGATCCAGGGGTTTTGTCAGAAAACAAGACTTACAATGTGCAGATGTGTCCAAGGGAAAGTGTTGAGGGGATCAAAGAGGACTTTTAAAAAATAAAAAAACAAATCAGTTTTCCACAGGAAATGTGGTGTTTGAGTCACTTCTGCCCCTGAATTCCAAGCACAGCTCCTTCCACCTACTCAGGAATATTTCCAGAGTGATAATGGTGCTGAGCAGCAACTGAATCATACACAGAATGTTCTGAAGGAGAAGCCTGGAAAAATTGTGAATTCTTTTTTTACATTCTGACTCTTGGGGCTTTCACTACAATCACTGATTCCCAGCTGGATGTGGGGAAATGCTCTAAAACAATGCAAGCACCTGGGATTCTGAAGTTCCTGCTTTTGCAGTTCTTTGGGCTGGAGTCCTGTTGAATTCCATCATTTTCTGCCACTCCTCCACATAAAGTCTGTTTATTTTAAATTCCCTGCTGTGCTTCAGAGCCAAATTTATTGCAAAAACTTCTATTGTCTAGTATTCCAAGTCTCCAATTTATTCTGCATTTTTTGAGTCTCCCTTCCAAGTTATTCTGCAGGGGGATCCCAGGGCTGATCTATCCTGTGCCCATGCCCCTGATCCATCCCCTGCCCGTGCTGTGACCTCTTATCTGCCCTTCTTGCTTGATATGGGCCTGTTTTAAGTTTCTCAAGGATGATGTGGAACCTAATTCTGCATAAAAAGCCTTCAAAGTATTGAGATTCTCAGGAAAACACAAGCCCAGTGTTGGGAACAGACCTCATGATGGGGGTGGGGGGGACTGGGGAGATTTTGCTGCCTCATCACTCCCTTGTCACTCATAATGCAAGAAAATCATTGCAGAGAGTAATTCCTTGGAGTGTCACATCTGATAACACCTTCCAGCAGCTCAACACATGGGCAGGCCTCCTGAAAACTCTTATTTTCAGCAGAGCAAAAGAGCCAAGGGCTGGAAAACCTCAGTCTCTGCAGGGCAGAAATCCCACAGTTGCACCAGAAACACTGAAAATACCCAAAGGGCTCAAGGGTTTTATCCTTGATTTGGAAACTCACAGATATCTGGGATCGAATCCTCATTAAATCTGTGGTTCAGTTAGGACAGATCCCAGGAGGAAACATCCCCCACCAGTTTTCTTCCAAGCAGGAATAAGGAGGAGAGGATACATACAGCCACAATGAGGAAATCCAGCCAGCACCAGGCATTGGTGAAGAACTTCACAAAGCCATAGGCACACCACTTGAGCAGCATCTCCAGGATGAAGATGTAGGTGAAGACCTTGTCTGCATACTCCAGGATGGTCCTGATGGTTTTCCTTTGCTCTATGTAAATATCCTCAAAAGCCTGGGGAATAACCAGCAGCTCAGGTTATTATATGTGATTTATTCCACAGTCCAATGGCATTATCCACAAGCAGATTCAAATGATACTGAGGTGAGATAAATATACATAATATATAAAAATGGACAAATCATAGGTAGAAAAATGAATTATGCTTCTTATACAATGAATTTTCTCTGATTGAGTAGTTGCTGCAATACCAAACAACAACAAAAATCCCCCCAGACTTTCAAGGATCTGAGTTCATGCCTTTAATCTCTAAATATTCAGTGACTGGTATCCCTGCAGAACACACACAGACAAGTGCTCTGGGCTGGGTGACAAGGTGGGGATCAGGCACAGGTTACACTTGATGATCTTGGGGGGCTTTTCCAACCTCAGTGATCCTGGGATTTTGTGATTCTGTGCAATGACATGCAGATCCAGGCTGACTTTGCCCCACAATCTCAAATTTCTTGTCAAAATATGACCAGAACCCAGACTTGCAGGCTTTGTTCTTAATTTAAACTAAATCAAATCATGAATAAATGCCTTTGTACAGTGCCCTGGTGGAGCTGTGCTGCCCTCCAGGTAAGAAGCCCCACAGTTTTGCTTTTTCCCTGAATTATTCATCCCCAAACTCATCACACCTCTGGGCTCCACACACTTGACTCACCAGAGCACCACTGCTCAGGAGGATCATGAAGATGATGAAGGTCTCAAACCAATTATGCTCCACGATCAGGAAACAGGTTTTCCTCAGGGTCCACCACGATTTCCCCAGCCCTTCCTCAATATTCACCTGGCAGCACTTGCAGCGCTGCATACACCCTGCAAGGGGACAGGGACACAGGGCTCCAGGCAGGAACAGACCCTGCTCTCTCAACAGAAGCAGTTTTGGTGTCACCAGCACTAAAAACACTGAGCTTCAGCTCAAACTCTCACGTTCTTGAGGATTTGGGGATTGTTCTGCCACTCCTGTGCCTGGGCAGATGAATTAGCATCAATTTGGGAACAGGTCAGCTCGTTCTATTTGGTGAGGTCCAGGCACTTCAGGGGACAAATGGAAAACTTGATGATAAAATAACCTTGAACCATTTAAAGCATCTTTGCCATGGGAATACTTGTAATGGATCAGCTGCTGAAAGACATTGAGGCCAGAGACAGGAGGGGAAAAGCACTCTGCCTCTGAGGACTCAAGGCACCAGCTGTACAAAAATCATCTTTTTCTACTACAGGTCATCTGTAATTCTTTAGAAATTCCTCCCTGGGAGGGTGGGCAGGCCCTGGCACAGGGTGCCCAGAGAAGCTGTGGCTGCCCCATCCCTGGGAGTGTCCAAGGCCAGGCTGGAGGAACCTGGGACAGTGGGAGGTGTCCCTGCCCATGGAGCAGGTGAGCTCACAGCACATCAGTTCTGGGACAGCTCAGAGGACTCCTCCTCCACCCAGAACTCACCTTCTGTGAAACAAGCATCCGGGTCTAGGTACTCCTCTGGTGCCTCCACAGGGACTTCTTCCACTTCAGGCTTTATATCAATGGTGCTGCCCTCGGAGGAGCTGGTGTCATCGAGTTTCTGAACACAGAACAAACCCCAATCCAATCAATAATCAGTTCCCAGCAAGCATCAAACTTCACAATGACTCAGCCTCAATTTGTTCACCACATTTACTGGAATGAAAGTTGTTTCCTCACTTCACTCATTGAGATCCTGATCCAGCTTATGTCTCATGCTGGCAGGACAGGCAGGATCAAGTCCTGATATTATGAAAGGTGTCTGTCTATGGCAGGGGGGGGTTGAACTACATGATCTTTAAGTCCCACCCAGCCCAGGCCATTCTGTGCTTCTGTAACTATGTATGTTTATGGCTTTCCACAGAGCTACTCACACAAGGACCTTCTGCCTTGAGGGCAAAGGCAACATCAGAACACACAGAGACATTTTGTGCTGGAAGCACGCAGCTCTCCCTCCCAAGATGCTCCCAGGCCCCTCGCAGTGGGTTCAATGTCTTCAACCACATTTCAGCCCTGGATCCTTCCTCCCACCTCTTTGCTGCCGTCCGGGTCCGTGTCGCTGCTGAAATCTTCCGTGTTGAGGTTCTCAAAGTCCGACTCCCCCACGGCGATGGGCACGCGGACGGTGAGGTTGGGGTTGTTGATGAAGGACATGTGGTCCTCGTCGATGATGTATTTCTCCACGCTGCTCCCGATGCCGCTCGTGGTGCCGTTCCCGTTCTTCTGGAAGTCGATGTCCCTGTTGATGTCGGCCCCGGTGTGGTTGGCGATGCAGTTCATCTTCTTGTCATACAGCTCGTCCAAGGGTTTGACCTCGTCTGCCTCCCTCTGCTTGAAGTGGGTCTGCATGAACTCCCGCACCTTGGCCTTGGTCCAGGCGATGCCCTTCTTGATGCGGATCACGGAGATCTGCAGGTTGTTCATCTCCCCGTCGTCGTCCGTGGCCGCCAAGTTGTCTGCGCTGAAGGAGCTCAGCAACAAGGCCAAGAACAGGTTCAGCACCTGGAAGGGAAGAGGTGACGCTGGACTGACACACGGGGATGTGTCCCCTTTGTACTCAGCACCCAAGTCCTGCTCGTGCTGTGGAGCTTCGGCTCCAAACACCACTGAGAACCAGCTCTGGTCCCACAGACCTATCGAGGTGCCCAGGGCTCAAGGAATCGGACCCTGATCCTGCAGTGCCTTCCCTGAAGAGGGATCCCTGTGCAGCACACTGCTCTGGAGTTCCCAGGGGTCCCTGACATCGAGCCCCTTGCAGGCTCCAGGCTGCAAATGCCACAGAGGGATTTAAGCAGCAGCTACCCAAGGGATTTAAACTCAATGTTACTGGCTCAGATCCACCTCTGGCTCAAAGAAAAAATGGGCCAAATCTTGGCATTCTGAGGGATCACTCCCAGCTCCATTTCCTTGCCCACATCTAGTTTCTCAGATTTATTTTGCCAAAAGCCCTTGGCAAGACAGGTCCCCTCAGAAGGAGCTCCCAACACCACAGTGCAGGGCTGCGACTGCTCATGTGACTTCATTCTTGCTCACATTTTCTTCCGCAGACTTTTCTTCATAAAATTTAAGCCCAAAAGGAGCCATGATGATCTAGTCCAACCTCCCACACAACAGGCCGTGCAGTTTCACAGCCCAGTGCTGCACATGACGGCTCCTCATGACTGAGCCAGTGGGCAGGTTTGAGAAGAAACTTCCAACCTCATTTTAACACTTCAGGGCCTTCCCCTGAACATCAAAATTATTTCATTTCCTGGCAATTAAAACACCAGGCTTTGCTTCTTTTAATCTTCTTTTACCCCTCAGGCCAGGTGTAGGTCTGTGCCCTGTGGGTGAGAGTTTGTTCCTCAAAATGCTTGGACGTTTTATTTACAGGCAACTGTTTAAGGCCCTCATCAAGCCAAGAACATTGTGCTCCCCAAGTCTACGAGACTGCTCACAGCCCAAGGCCATGAAGGCCCCCAAGAGTGCAAGGAACAGACTCACAAATGGCCACTCCCTCGTCCTGTGGTCTCCCCAAGTTCTACCCCACCCAAGAGGCAACCAAGAAAGCCCATCATTAACCATTTACTGACCACCAAATTTCCGATGACCATGACCATCATGAAGACAATCAAGCACATGGCCTGTCCTGCCACTTCCATACAATCCCACATGGTCTCAATCCATTCCCCACACAACACACGGAAGACAATAAGGAAGGAGTGGAAGAAATCGTGCATGTGCCAGCGGGGTAGCTCACACTCCGGATTGATCTTGCAGACACACTCCTTGTAGTTTTTGCCAAAGAGCTGCATCCCCACCACGGCGAAGATGAACACGATGATGGCCAACACCAAGGTCAAGTTCCCCAAGGCACCCACTGAGTTACCAATGATTTTTATCAGCATGTTCAGAGTGGGCCAGGACTTGGCCAGTTTGAAGACTCTCAGCTACAAAAAAAACAAAACAAATGACATTTAATTTCGTGTTAAAAAAAAAAGGAAAGTCAGGAAGAACTTCCTAAACACCGAGCATCTTGTATTTCATGTAAAGACAAGCCCATGCTACTGGTGCCACTGAGGTCACTGGGAGCAGGGAATGTTTAACCTCTCTTGGAATTTGGGCTTGTATTTTGTAGTTGTTCCCCACATGCTCATCTCCCTTCCCAACAGGAAAGTGACCCTTCCCCACCCAAATGCAATGAGCTGTTGGTCAGATCTTGTAAGGAGAAGTTGTAAAGTAAGAAAACCCCACAAAAAAGGCACCATCCCATTGGTGTCCTCCACAAACCCAGAAAAAAAGTGGGTTCCCCCTTTTCTTACATAAATGGGAACATTTCTCATGTAAAGTGAATGAATGGAGCTGTGTCAAGGGAGGGTCAGGTGGGATCTCAGGAAAAGGTTCTTCCCCCAGAGGGTGGTTGGGATCTGAACAGGCTCCCCAGGGCAGTGGGCACAGCACCAAGGCTGCCAGAGCTCCAGGCTCTCAGGGACAGGGTGGGATTGTTGGGGTGTCCTGTGCAGGGCCAGGAGTTGGACTGGATGATCCTTGTGGGTCCCTTCCAACTCAGGATATTCCATGATCCTGTGGTTCTAAGCTTTCTAGTGTCTCCATGACAGTAGCATTCAAAAGGAGCTGGAATTCGGAATACCAGTCGGAAAGATCGCAGCACGGAAAGTCCTTCCACATCCGCCAGGCTCAGCTCCATCAAACTGAGGGAGACAATAAACCCATCAAAGATGTTCCAGCCTTCTTGGAAATAATAGTAGGGATCCATGGCAATGAGTTTCAGGAACATTTCTGCTGTGAAAATCCCTGTGAAGACCTGGAGTGGGGAGGAGAGAAAGACAAAGAATAGGCAGAGTCACTCTCATCAGCCTTTTGATCTTCAGGCTAAATCTCGCGAATGCAGTTTGTTCTAAGTTTAAGTCCACACCAACAAGCCCTGCTTGCCAGCAGGAGCAGAGCCACAGGGAATGTTTCCCACTGCTCTCTTACCAGGTTTCCTACAGAGAGCACGTGTTCGAACTCCGGGGTCATGGGATGGTGCTCCATGGCCATGAACAAGGTGTTCAGCACAATGCAGATGGTGATGGCCAAGTCCACAAAAGGATCCATGACAATCAGGTTCACGATCTCCTTCAGCTTCATCCAGTATGGGTGGCATTCCCAGATCAGGAACGTGTTGGCAAACTTGTACCAGCAAGGGGGGCACTTCCTCTGGGACTCTTCCAGCTCTACAGGTGCAAAACAGAACAGTTCAGGGTTCACCTCTGAGGCTGAAGACAAAGAGTTACAAAGCTGTGAACCTTTGCACGGCCACAACAGAAGAGCTGGGCCGAATTTTTGGACAGGTTGGACATCAGGAGGAATTACTTCATGGAAGGGCTGGCCAGGCATTGGAAGGGGCTGCCCAGGGAGGTTTGGAGTCCCCATCCCTGGGGATGTCCAACCAATGCCTGGACGTGGCACTCAGAGCTCTGGGCTGGGTGACAAGGTGGGGATGGGGCACAGGTTGGGCTTTTCCAACCTCTGGGGTTCTGAGATTTGATGACTGCACTGAGCTTCACTGAGTTCTCTGCTGTCCCTACACCTGCACCAGGCCACCAACCCCGCAGTTCTAACCCTGTGCTACAGCTCCACCTGAATTTTATGCTTCAATGCAAATTACTCCAAATAAAGAGCTATATTTAACTCAGAACTGATCAAGGTAAAACAGTTTAAATCCAAGTTACAGATTCTAAACTGCCTTTGGTGCCAGTTTTTAAATAACTGAGATGAATTCTGTGCTGAACACAGCCCTGGTCTAAAAGAGGAAAGAGATGACATAATGCTGGGAAGGATTTTCAACAGGAATAACCTGATTAAGACAAACTACATCCACTTACAGAAACCAAACACGATACAGTGTCCATTTTTTTTTATGCTGCCTTATTTCAAGTGCTTGGGGGAAAAAAACCCAAATGAGGAGTTCCCCCCTCTGTTTGTTGACTTGCTGTGGCTCCAGCCAGGCTGTGCAGCTGTGAATGCTCAACTTTTATTGTTCATGGGGAGGGAAAAGACCACTGTGCCCTCCTTCCCATTGGCTCTCTGGTTGCTTAGTATTTAGTTGCCTTGGAATTTGTGAAGCTAAAAGGAGGCCCGTGGCTCTGGAGCCCGTGGGCGTCTGCGCAGGAGGGAAGTGGCAGCAGAACCCTGCTCTGTTTCTAAGTATATTTAGTTTTCATACAATTTTATTGCAGGAGACAGCAGGAATTTGAGATCATCAACCTCATGTGGCTGCTGTTCAGCAATTCTTGCTGGCTCCTGCATAACAGATTTGGGAATCTCATCTCCATGTGCTGTCCATCCCAGGGTTGCCAGCAGCCCCTGGCTCTTCTGACAGCTGGCACACTGCAGCTCCAACCTTCCTCTCCCACAGAAGGTAGCAAGGGGGGGTCTCTCCAGCCCTTGGGAGATGGGACAAGACAGAACACCTGGACCAATTGTTGTCTTACCCCTGACCTCTGCATTCTCATTTCTGTAAAGTTACAATTTGTTGTTGTCTTTGACTCCATCTCTACATAATTCAGGTGCAAAACCAAGTAAAATAAAGACTAACAAACACTTCTGTACCAATTATGACCCCCAAGAAGCAGGTTTAGGCTAAATTAGTGCATGAACATGTTCTCCTTGGAAGCAGGGGGAGCTGAATTCTGTAGATCTGGACACTCCCAGGGATGGGGCAGCCACAGCTTCTCTGGGCACCCTGTGCCAGGACCTGCCCACCCTCCCAGGGAGAAATTCTTTCCCAAAACCCCACCCAACTCTGCTCTCTGGGAGTGGGGAGCCATTCTGCCTTGTTCTGGTCCTCCAGGCCCTTGCCCAGAGCCCCTCTCCAGCTTTCTTGGAGCCCCTTTAGGCACTGGAAGGGACTTCAAGGTGTCCCCAGAGCCCCCAAACCACCCTACCTTCAACAAGGGTGTTGGTCAACCCAGTCATGACACTGTTGGTCCGATCCTTCCTCCCATAGGATGCGTTCACCTGATCCATGGAGACCAAGAGAGACCCACCAGGTTTCTTTCTAATTTCAATTTCAGTAGTACCCTGCAAAATTCAGATGATGATTGATACAAACTCTTGAGTCTTCCCAGTATCTAAAACACCCTCAGCCCAGAAATGTGCACTAACCCCGTATTTCCATCTTTCCTACAATATGTAAGTGGTCAAACCAAAACTCAAGCCCTTGTTTCTGCAGGGCCAGTGCTTTGCAGCCCTTGGACAAATTTGGGATTATATTTTAAAGAACATTTCCAAATGTTCTTTAAAGAACTGCTGTAGCACAACTTAATTTAGTCTCTGTATTCCAACCAACCAGATGGGCAGTGAGTCTTTCACCAACCACTTCACAACCATTGGTGAGAGGTAAACTCCACCCCAGACTCATCTGAGCCACCCAAATTTTTCCTGAAACAATTGGTTTAGGTTTCTCTCAAAAGATGTTGTTTAAATCAGATCCAGATTTGTCTATGCCCCACTGACTGATATTCTATTTTTGGAGCTTTGTTTCTCTCCTGCATTCTGAATGTTCACCCATTAAAAGGTTTCTCAATAGCAATTCATTCAACTAATTACAAAAAAAAAAGCTGCAGTAAAGGAGAATTCAACAATTAAAAAAGCCTATTTTAAAGAATTCTTCTTTTACCAACAGCTCCCCTTGCAAAACTTGACGAGAGCAAAAGGATGGTTTGTATTCCCCTTTAACCCTCAAATATTTAATCTGACTGTGGAGAACATTTGCAACAACCTCTGTGAACTGGTTTGGTTTTCCCCAAGCTCCACTTGAACTGCCCCAAGGTTCCTACTATTATTAATTCTTTAATTAAGGACTCAGTTCCCAGCCCAGGGGGCCGGAGCTGGGCAGGAAGGGAAGGGACAGTGGGAGCTGGGGGTGTTTGTTGGGTTGGGCAGATGGACCCATCTGGTGAGGGTGAGGGCGAGGGTGAGGGTTGGGGGTAGGGGTAGGGTTGGGGGTAGGGTTAGGGTGAGGGTGAGGGTGAGGGTTGGGGTGAGGGTGAGGGGTAGGGTTAGAATTGGGGTTAGGGTCAGGGTTAGGGTCAGGGTT
>VXBA01000882.1:321450-336370 GCA_013399895.1 Serilophus lunatus | reverse complement strand
AGGGTCAGGGTCAGGGTTAGGGTTAGGGTCAGGGTCAGGGTTAGGGTTAGGGTTAGGGTCAGGGTCAGGGTTAGGGTTAGGGTTAGGGTTAGGGTTAGGGTTAGGGTTAGGGTCAGGGTTAGGGTCAGGGTTAGGGTTAGGGTGAGCGTTAGGGATGCTGCTGGAGGAGGAGGAGCGAGGGGAGGCAGAGCAGCTGCCCAACCCGCTCACCTCGGGCAGGATGCGGCCCCCGGGCATGCTGGAGGGGGGGCCCCCGATGAGGGACACGACGCCGTTGCAGTCCACGGTGCTGTTGCGCTTGAGGCTGCGGCGCAGCGCGGGGAAGATGCGCGAGGAGCGGCTGCCTTGGCTGTAGCCGCTGTAGCCGCTGTAGCTGCTGCGCCGGTCGCGGCCGCGGATGGGGATGAACAGCGAGTCCCTCCGGCCCTCGCTCTCCTCCACCGTGCTGTGCTCGTCGTCGGCGAACTCGTTCTCCGAGCCCGGGTCGCGGAATCGCCCCTTGTAGCTGAAGATGCTGCTCTTGCTGTTGTGCCGGGAGAGGAACGGGGAGCCCGGGATGCTGAGCAGAGACTGCGGGGGGAGAGCGGCGTCAGGAGGGAGGGCACCAGGTGCTGCGGGGCTGGCACGGGGAGGGACCTTAAAGGTCATCCCATCCCACCCCCTGCCCTGGCCAGGGACACCCCCCACTGTCCCGGGTGGCTCCGACCTGGCCTTGGACACTTCCAGGGCTGCTCTGGGCACCCTGTGCCAGGGCCTGCCCACCCTCCCAGGGAGGAATTCCTACCCACTATCCCGTCCATCCTTGCCCTCTGGCAGTGGGAAGCCAGTCCCTCCTGTCCTGTTCCTCCAGGCCCTCTCAAATAGCCTCCCTCCATGTGTTTCCCTCCCTCCATGTGTTTCCCTCCCTCCATGTGTTTCCCTCCCTCTCCAGGTCTGCACCCCTCACCCACTGCCTGCACTGTGAGAGCTGCTCCTCCTGGTCAGGGAGGAGTTACCTGGCTGGATTCCCTTCCCCCAGGAACAATTCCTGCCAGGGAAAGTGTGTGTCAGGGCCATAAACGTGGGCTCTCTGTGCCCTCCTGACCTGCTGCACTGTGGGATGGTGGGGACACCCCTGCACACACACACCACCCAGGATCTAAACCAGAGCATTACCCTGGCCTCAAGCAAGCACAGCCACTTGTGAAGTTAAAACTACCTGGTTCATGATGGAAAATTTCCTTCCCAGCCTATTATCTGGCAGCCTGAACGCTTTCCTCCTCATGCCATCCTCAGACTCTGACTTGAACACCTTCTCATTGTCACACTTCTCATCTCCCTCCGACAGCTCCTTGTCCTTCCTCTTCTTCCTCCTGTTCCGACGCTCCTTGGCACTCTTGGAGCTGAGTTTGGAAATCTCTGAGGAGCTCCTGGACATCCTCCCCCCTCCATCATCTTCCACAGCATCCTCAGACACTGTCCCTGCCGAGGTGACCATGGCAGCAGCCTGGGGGTGCAGCAAGAAGCCAAATAGATCACAGCCGCCCATGGTTAATGCTCCATTTTCTGCCCTGACAAAGAGTTTGGCCCGAGGCACGTCAGCACAAGCCTTTGGGGCAGGAGGAGTTTCTTTCTCACCTGTGCCTCTTCCTGCTGCTTTTTCAGTTGTTCCAACATGGCCTTGAATTCTGCCTCCTTCTGCTCTGCCTCCTCCAGGGTTGCCTGGTTCTGCTCCTCGTAGGCCATGGCCACCACAGCCAAGATGAGGTTCACCAGGTAGAAGGAACCCACAAAGATCACCAGCACAAAGAAGATCATGTAGGTTTTTCCTGCTGCTCGTAAGGTCTGGGAGTAGCAAATAATGGCAGAGGGATTAGAAAAAGGAAAGGGAAGCAATTTCAGGGTGACATCCCAAGTTTCTTGACCTGAATGTTTCTAAGGGAATC
This sequence comes from Serilophus lunatus, assembly GCA_013399895.1. NCBI lineage: Eukaryota > Metazoa > Chordata > Aves > Passeriformes > Eurylaimidae > Serilophus > Serilophus lunatus. The sequence goes on along the minus strand of VXBA01000882.1, from coordinate 334,445 downwards.
CAGCAATGCTGAATATTGCCCAGCTCAGCACTTCCCCTGCAGAGCACTGAGAAGCTGCACATTGAGCACAAAAGGTGACATCCCCCTTCCTCTCCCGAGGGAACATCCAGGGGATGCAAACTGGAAAGGATTCAGAGGTACAGGGTGAAACTCAATGCTCAGGCTCCCTTAGAACAAACCAAAGCAAGCAGAAGCCATTTCAGCAAGGTCCCCAAAGCACCCTCAGGTCACAAGGAAACCCTCTGCCTTCCAAAGGCTCTGAGCAGCTCCTGTGAGCAGAGCTGAGCTCTCCTGCAGCAGCAGGAATTAACTCAGAGCTCAGCTGGACCCACCAGCCCTTCTGGAGTCCAACAGCAGACCTGCTGACAGGTAACATCCCCTCCCTCCTCAAACACCACATCTCACTGTGCAGCTTTGCTTGTACCCACCCCTTTAGAGAGAAGGGATAAAATAAAGCTTCTCATGCTTCCCTTTCCTGTTCTACCCAAAATTCTCCTCCTGTGCAGCACCAAAGCCAAGTGTTTACTTACTAATTGATACAAGTTTTCCCAAAAGTCCTGAGTCATAAGGCGAAACAAGGCCAGAAAAGCCCAGCTGAAGGTGTCAAAGCTCGTGTAGCCGTAGTTGGGGTTCCTTCCTGCCTTCATGCACGTGTATCCCTCTGGACATTGGCTGGGGAGGGACAACAGCCAGGTCAGGGCATGGGGAGGGACAAAAAAGCACCAGCTTTGGCCAAAAGTGTCTCTAGAGCTGAAGGTCGGAGTGAAAAACCAACTGGAGGCAACAGCACGAGGCAAGTTCCCATTTCTGAGCCTCCCTCCAGCCTCCTCTGATGATCCCCAGGACTGGATTCAGAGAGAAGTAACACCACTGGCATCCCCTGCCCTCTGAGGGGACAGGGAAAACCCACTGCACTGGCAATGGATTTGGAGTTAGGGTGTGAAATTGGAAAGCTGGTGAAACAACAGCGGGACCAGCGTGAGGAGTGACAGGGAACATCCCAAAGGCTGTGCCAGCATCAGCCAACAGCAGCAAGGAGGCTCAACACTCACCCTGCATCCGAGCTGTTACCACAGAGCAAAGGGTCTGGGGCGCCAGGGATGATGTAAAAATTTGCTGAAGAAGAGAAAGAAGAGGTTACAGGCACACACCTACAGATTTAACAGGTATCAACACCATAAAAACCTTCATTTAAGAGCCCCCCAAGCCCCTACTGGGAAATTTAGCAGTAAAAACACATTTTGGACAAAACAGCTCAAAGAGCACGTCCAAACCCTTCTAAAGGGTGAGTGAAGCCAACTAGAAGCACCTCAACAGGGTTCTAAGGAGCTGAAAACCCTCAGAGCTTGGGGTTTGCACTGCACAAGGTGGCACAAACCACACTGGGAGCCGTGGGCACCTCACTGAGCCAAACCAGGAGGTTTTAGGGAGCCTCAGTGCAGAAATACCTACACATATTGTTGGTGTACTCCTCCCAGTCGAAGCCCCTGGAGCCATTATCCAGGAAGGTCTCATTCACATTAATTGGCCAAATCACACACTTGTTCCTCAAATTGCCCATGAACAGCTGGAGCCCAATGAGGGCAAAGACACTGAGACAGAAAACCGTGAGGATCATCACATCTGACAGCTTCTTCACAGACTGGATGAGGGCACCCACGATGGTCTTCAAGCCTGTGGAGATGGAAACCAGACTAGGAATCACCCCTGGGGAAGGAGAACTCACTGCAAATCCCAAATCATACAGTACCTTGTCAGGACTCTATGGAGGGGAAGGCTGTGGCTCTAAACTGGGTGGGTTCCACTGGGTGTGGTTGGGTTTTCCAGCTGGTACAAGACCAGGATGGAGGAACCAGCTCAGGGGTTCCAGTAGTGAGTCAGATTCTGGTAACAGTTCTCATTTTTATTTTAAAACCTCATTAATCAAATTTATTGCAAGGTGGTGCAGTCAGCACCCAGATCACTACAACGGGTTTCTGAGTAGCTCAGCACAGGGTTAAAATTCCCATTCCATGTGCATCCCTTTAGAACTTATTCAGTGTATTCCAAAAATCCTTTTTTCCCTGAAAGGGATAAAATATCCAGGGCTTTGGCATTTCCAGGTGTGTTTGGTGGCCACAACACCCAAACAGGACCCCCTTGGCTGCCTGTGGCTTCACTAAATCAAATGTGCAGCAAACTGTGCCTTCAGCAAAACCCCTGGCTGTGCTGAGTTTGGCAGGGCTCAGCCCCACCCCCTCCCCCCTGCTGCCATTTGAATTAAATTCCATTAGTTTTGAGTTGTGTGGAGGGAATGGTCCAAAGCTGAGCTGTGCTGCTCCCTCCTATGGGAAGATGAGGCTGTCACACAGTCAGGAACCAGCTCCTTAAAGCTGCACCATCCCCACTTTGCTAAAATCAAGAAAGCAGAACACAGGCAAAACCAGTTTTAGCAAGGATGTTTCCCTCTGAGCAAGGCAGTTACTGCCTGGAGCAGGCTGGGGGAACCTCAGCTGCCCTTCAGACCTGCCCAGTGCTCTGCCAACAGCAATTCCCAGAGGTCTTTTCTCTTTGGTGTCACCAAACTTTAGGAAAGGCTCAGCAGGACCATCACCCCAGCATGTCCTCAGTGGGTGCAAGAAAAGCAGGAGCCACATCACAGCATCGTCACCATAACCATGCACAGCAGCCAGGGGCAGCTGGTGGGGTTGGCAGTCTGGGGGGGCACACAAGGGGTGGCACCTACAGTCCCCGAGGCTCCTTCCTGGCAGCCTGAGAAAGCAGAGCCACCATTCCAGCATCAGGGAATGCATTAGGGAACAAACCCCAAAGGAGCTGAGGTCAGGGGTTATTTCATGGGCCTGCCTCGAGACAGGGTGAGCACCTGAAAAGTGGAACCCTGCAGATTCTTGAGTGCCTGTGAGAGCTGAGCCTTGAGCTTCACCTTCAAACCACCTGCACGAGGCCTTTCTGTACAAGAACTGAGGATCAGGAAGGGTCTGAGGCCAGGCTGGGTGGAGCTCAGAGCAACCTGGGACAGTGGGAGGTGTCCCTGCCATGGCAGGGGGTGGAACTGGATGAGCTTTGAGGTCCCTCCCAACCCAAACCATCCTGGAATTCTGTGATCCTCAGTCCCTGGTGTCCCTCCTGACCCTGTGACACCCAGATGAGTTACAAGTCTAAAAGCAGCTTTGGGAGGGACAGTCCTGCCACGTTCAGATCTGAGGAGACTCAAAAATGGGCAAAAGGTTTTAATCCTGGTTGGGTTTTGTTCTGTTGCTTTACAAAGTCATTCCTAAAGTAATCCAGAGATGCTGGTGATAGTGGGGTGACTCCCTGAGCCAGAAGCTGCTCAGCCTGAGCAGGAGCCTGATCCTTTATTCATCTGCAATTAAACTTTGAGCCTGGCTTTCATTTCAGAGATGGGCACACCATGGGTGCACACAGGGACTGCCAAGCAGGGAGTAACAGGCTGCTCAGCTCATGATCTGGTGGCTCAGGAGCCTTGACTCCAAACTTTGGTTGCACAGACTGCAAACCCCATCCCCAAAACCCCAGTGCCATCAGTGAGGAACAAGCAGTGCAGGGAGGGAGGGCAGATGTGGGGATGAGACACACACAAGCCCAGCCTTCAAAGCTGAATGGTTCTCACCTGGAATTACAGAGATAGTTTTCAAAGCTCGGAGAACTCTGAAAGTTCTCAATGCTGAGACATTCCCAAGGTCCACAAACTCTGTGACATATCTGCAATGAGGGAGGTCACACACAAAAAACACCATGACAATACACACACCCAAATAAAACAACAACTACAGACAAAGCAATACATCACTCACAGGGGCCTGTACCCGACAGCTAAACACCAACAGGGGCCTTACCTGGAATTACAGAAATAGTTTTCAAAGCTCTCAATACTCTGAAAGTTCGAAGAGCTGAAACATTGCCTAGGTTTACAAACTCTGTTATATACCTGCAGAATTAAACCAGAGTTAATGGCACTGTTGGGGTCCCTCTGCTTGCAGGAAACAGCTTGTGATTCAAAACTGGCTTTGGGGAGGGAGAGGCAGAAAAAGGTGCAGAGGCAAAACACACTTTTAAGTCTCTCTTTACAACCAGCTTGCCCAGGTGCACGGGGGGGACCTGTGTCCTCACCTAGAGTCATGGGACCTGGGGATATCCTGAGCTGGGAGGGAGCCACAAGGACCAGCCCAGCTCCCAGCCCTGCACAGACACTCCAGCAATCCCACCCTGGCCCCGAGAGAATTGTCCAAACACGTCTTGAAAAAAAGCTGCTGAGCTGGTACCCAGTAATTTATGGAGAAATAAAGGAAATAACCAATTCCCAGGTGGGGTTGGGGGTGTGTGCACCCACACACTGAGTTCACACTGCTCCTGAGCCTTCCTGCATGATCCCTGTTCCATCAGACCTTGGTGACTATGGGAGCCCAACAATGCACACCTGCAGGATCCCAAAAATAAATGTAAAAGGGAAAAAATATCTCTTCCACCAGCAACTCAGAGATCACTGACATGGACCTGAGCCTGGGCCAGGATCAGCTCAGGCAGCAAGGAAAAAACCAGGAATTTGGGGTGTATCTCCTGGTGTGACACAACATCCCCAGAATCCTCAACATCAGCACAAGGGGAGCTGATCTGGCACGAGAAAAAAGAGTGAGGAAGGAAAACCCAGTGTCTCCTGTCTGACACTGAACCTTCACTGGGAATGGGTTCATGACCATGGGTTAGTGTGGGGTAACAGCAATCCAACCTCCAGTCACAGCCCAGGAATATTTAGAGCACCAGCCCAAGGAGGAAGGAGTGGCAGAGGTTGGAATTTAAAGATATTTGGCTCCCAGTCCTGCACTGACCAGGACGAGCTGCCCCTCTGGCACAGGAGCCACCTAAAACCTTGTGTTAATAAAGGCCATTCTCAGAAAATCCCTTTTTTGCAGCAGCAGCTCACTAACTCCATCCTGCCACAGGATCCCATCAGGCTAAAGCTCCCTTTGGAAAAACCAAGACAGAAATCTGGTTTGCCTGGAGTTTTTCCCTTCCAAACCCACCCCCAACCCCCCTGGAACAACCTGGAAACACAACTCACGCCATCATGATGACACTGAAGTCCAGCCAGTTCCAGGGATCCCGCAGGAAGGTGAATCCATCTATGCAGAAACCTCTGGCAATGATCTTCACCAGTGATTCAAAGGTGTAAATCCCAGTGAAGGTGTACCTGGGGTGGGGGACACACACACGCTGAGGAGGGCGAGGGAACATCACTTTAAGCACCAAAAAAGGGGAATTACAAACACTTGAGGCCAAAGAAAAGTGGCTCTGAAGGACCTTGTGTCCATGCACACAAACATGAGGAGGAACAGGGAGGACACTCAGGGTTCTGGGGGGTCTCAAAGCCCAGGGGTTGGTACTTACTCCACGTTCTTGGACCATTCAGGTGGGTTACTAAAAGTCATGAACACGCAGTTGGTCAAAATAGTGCACATGATGATCATGCTGAATACTGTGCAGCCAAGTCAAGGAGCAAAGGACAGCTGATGGCTCTTCACACCCCACTAAGGCCCCTGAAAACCAGGCACTGCAGGAAAATTCCTTCATTCCCAGCCTCTCCTCTGAGGGCTACAAAGAAGAGCTGAGATGCTGCCAGCAGTCATGAGAAATGAGACTATTTCTAATATATAGTGCATATAATATATCATAGACAAGCCATAATACACAAAATCTGTAATTTTTTGCTATACAATATATAATTCATATTCTATTTCTATACTGATCTACTAATTATATACTATGTCTATAGTATATAAATATAGTATATTTGTAGTATATAAATAGTATTTTATGTTGCCATTGGATTTATTTTCTATTTTCTGGTATGTCTTAGAAAAATCCCAGCTTTCCCCAAATAATCCCAGCCACTGAGTAACATGAAAATACCTTGTCTGCTAACCCAGCCCATGGGAATTCCACAGACACCAGGATTTAGCTTGGAGAAAATGACAGGGATCTTTCTAAACCCCTCTGTGTTTTTGGGATCTGGGCTTGGAAGGAGCTGCACTGCCTGACTTGAGGAGGTTGCAGCACAATTTCCCAATTAGAAGTGGATTTTAACCACTGGATGGTGAAATCCAGCTCAGATCCAAAGCTTCCAGAATTATTCAGGGAGACTCCACCAGATCTTAGTTGAAGACCCCAGAGCCTCCAGCAGCACCCTGGGCTCAGCCTGGGGGATGTGCAGCCCTCAGCTGCATCCCAGCACATGCAGGGGGAGGAAAGGCCACAAGAAATAACACAGAGCCAAGGAGAACATTCCCAGGTCGACTTTGAAAAGATGGAAAAGCTTTTTCTTCACCTGAGATGAAGGAATGGAGGGTATAGAAGCCTCTAAAGCAGCAGATAAAGGTGTTTCTGGTTTAGAGGCACTATCCACAATACATAAATTAACAGGGCAAAGCAGCTCAGTCAATAGAATACATTTTTTTTCTCCTAATAACACCATCAAAGGAGCTTCCAAAGCCACTGGAGCTGCTTGAGCCCTGCAGAGGAACATTTTGGAAAAGCTTTGCCATTAGAAGGGTGTTTTGGAGATGTCAAAAAGAGCCAGAAATTAGTCAGTGTCTAATTACAGACAAGGTGGCTCTGGCTCCTTCTCCAGATAACAATTCCACTGAATATTTAGTATTTATTTTAGTTGTATTTAACCACTTCAGCAGCTGTTAAAGCTCAGCTCCTCTTCACACGAAATTCAACCTCAAATCTTATCTGTTCCAAAACTTATCCATATGTGTGGGATGGGAGAATGGACACAGGGAAAATAAAGAAGTTTCCCTCCCTGCATGTGGCTAAAAGACAATAATTTTCCATCCAAAAAAAGGAGGATTTTGTGCATATTCTGAGGCCAATCCACTCCCCAGGTGCAGGACTGTCGTTTTTACATGGGAACAGGCAAAAGACAGTTTGGGAGATCAGAGCTTTTCAATAAATGCACAAAGAGAACTCGTAATAAAAAGGATATGAATGTATCAAAATTTTAATAGCTATTCTTCTAAACAGATTAAAAGGACTTAAAATGTACAAGGCAGGTGTGGCACTAAATCGGAAGAGTGTTTTCCCTCTGTTTAGTACTACAAAGGTCTGCAGAGAAACAGAGAAAGAGAGAGAGAGTTAATGCAGGAAAACCAGTGCAGGAACTGTAGAAAAACAGACAAACAACTTTCATGGTTGAAAAAAGACCATTTTCTGTTTGTTTTGGTTTTTTTTTTTTAAAGAATAAAGTCCTTTATGAAGCTCCCATTGGGGTGAGACATCCCAGGACACCAGGGACATTCCTGGAGGACAGCAGGGACTTCAGACAGAGCAAAAGCCAAACATCCCATCCAAGCCCACGTTCTCCTCTTCCCCAGCAGTTCTTCCCTATCTGGGAGATAAGAACCAAGGTCCAAAGTGCCTCAGGACCAGGACCCAGGAGCAGCTCTGGGAGCAGCACCAGCCCCTCTCCACATGTTGGCACAGCCTGTGCCCCCCTCCAAAGAACAGCTCCCCCAAGGAATCCTCCTTTTGCAGGGCAGCACCTCACCTGGAAAGAGAGACTGGCAGGTAGGCAGGAGGAAACCCAGTGCAGAGCCCCCCAGCCCAGCAGCCACAGCCCTGGGCCCCCCTGTCTTTAGGCAGAGACATGTTTGAGGTTTGAGGCTCGTTTCTTTACACAAAACCCGTGGAATGACTCCTGTGAAGAGGAGGCAGAATTCCCCCTGGTCCATCTGCCCCTGGAGCACTGGGAGCATCCCAGGCACAAGTGGATCAGTGGGTGTTTCACACCAGCACAATCTGTGTGCACTGAGGAGCCAAAGCCCTTTTCCTGGCACCATTTATCCCATTTTTAGTGTCTCCAGGGTGGCCCCAGACTCATCCCCAGCCCCAAGGGGATCCCCAAGGGTTCCCTGCCACCACCAGCCTCCCCAGGAGAGTCACCCATGGGGGATTTGCCTTTTCCCTCCTCGTAAGGGAAACAACACATTCGAGCTCGTTTGGCTCAATTAGACCATTGAGCAGTAAATTATTTGCAGAGGAAATCAAACTCAGGTTGTGGTTCAGCACCGAGTGAGAAAGATTTGTTAGCAGAACCACTAATGCATCCCCCCCAGAAGCACTTTAAAGACAACCCTGGACAGCTCCTCAACTGCAGCATCAAGAATTAATGACCACATCACCTTGGCATGGAACAACCTTCTGAAAGGCCCAAAGCTCTGCAAAGTTCCAATTACAAAGTGCTCAAGGGACACCCAGTTCTAGGAACCAGTTCTCTTCCCTTCCCTGACACCACAAATTTTCCAGGACTTGCATCCCATCCCTTCACCTGGAGACACAGGCAAGTGTGTGCAGCTCCACAGAGGAGCCACAACCCAAACCCTGGACTCATGGTGGCTGGAAAGGGCCCCACATGGAGGGTCAGAGCCCTGTGCCTTGGAATGTGGGAGTGATCCCACGGGAACACATCTTCAGCAGCTCTTGAACAAGGACTGACCCAGAAATTTGGCTTTCCCTGCTGTAACACCACAGAAGCACAAAATCCTTGAGGTGGGAAAAGACCTCCTGGCTCACTGAGTCCAACCTGTGCCCCATCCCTCCTTTGTCATCCAGGCCATTTCTCCTTCTAGAGCATGAACCTTGTTGAATTATTGCTGCCTGCAGAGCCCATCACCCCCAGCCCTCACACCAACCAAGTGCCTCATTCCAGCCTCTCTCCATTCCTCCATCCCCCTGGGGCAAACCTCTGATGGGTCTCATCAGTAGAAAGAAAAGCCCCAAAGCCAAGCAGTGCCTGGCAATTTAAGCCCTCTCTGTGTTTCTCTTTCTGCTGCTGACATATCAAAACTCCATTTTGAAATGGCTGGGAGCTCCTAAAACGTTTGCTGGGTCCCAGCCAAGAACATCCTTAAGAGCTTTTAAGATGTGCTGAGGCAAAGCTCAGAACTCAGAGGAAGGTGATACCTGGAAAAAGGCATTTTGCAGTTGGTTTAAGGGATAGTTGTGTCTGGCTGGACTTCCCAAAGTCTGTTTATTGATAGAGCTGTGAAAAATCTCTGTCCACACAAAGCTGCACATTCCTAAAACCCTGGGAATAGGTCTCATAAAGAAGAAGGAAGATCCCAAAAGGTAAATTTTCTAAATTCATCTGCAAAATGGTGACTGTGCAGGACTGAACTGATCCAGGGATGGCAAGAAACACTCCAGCTCTGGGGAAACTTCACATGCTCCTGCTTCCTGCAGGTTTAACATGGAACAGTTCTGTGATGGCTGGAGAGTGAGGAGGAGTGGGCAGGATTCAGAAGAAAGCAGCTTTAGAACAGCCTGGGAACATATGGAGCCACATTCCTGCAGCAGCAACATGAAGAGGGCCTGAGCAAGAGGGAGGGCAAAGACTTCCTGTGACACCCTGAGCAAATCCCTGCTGGGAGAGGGATGTACAGGAGCTGGGGCTCTCTGGGGGCTGAGGAAGCACAGACACAATTAGGGCAGCCCTGGGAGAAGGACCTGGGGGGGCTGCTGGGGGAGAGGCTGCACAAGAACCCCCCTGTGCCCTGGGCTGAGCCCCAGCAGGGGAGGGGGGATTGTGCCCCACTCAGGGGAGACCCCACCTGCAGAGCTGCTCCAGCACAGGGAGCACGTGGAGCTGCTGCAGCAAATCCAGAGGGGGCACCAGGATGGGCAGAGGGGTGGAGCAGCTCTGAGGCAAGACCTGGAGAGCAGGGCTGGGGCTGCTCACACGGAGAGTTCTCAGTTGGGTTGGCATTTGTCAACATGGAAGTTCATGTGCCAGCCTTTTGGGCTTTTTAATGGAAGTGTTTTCAGTTTCCACAAAGAAGTATCGTGGTCAATATTGCCTCAATACTGCGACATCTGGGCAAGGCAAAGAGATGCTGGGAATAGGAATTAAAGGCTGATGGTTGAGATGGTTCCAACTCTCCCCTCGTTTCAGCGGCTTCATCAGAATGCAAACCCCTGAGCAGTGCCATGGCCTTGCAGAGCCCCCACCTCTCCCTGCAGACACCACATCCCAGAGCCAGATGTGCCTCCTGCAGCTGGGCCCTCACACCCCTGTGGCTCTCCCAGGCCCACGCAGCCAAGGTGATACTCTGGACCCAAGGGCCCATTTCCAAGCCAGGCATGTGACTTGAGGGTCACTCCATTGGCACAAGCCCTGGGGAGATTCTCAGGTGCTCATCTGCCAGCAGGGGGTGACCCCAGCACCCAGGCACCCACACACGTGTGCATGGTCTTCCTTTTTCCACTGGAGTCTGTCCACTTGAGCTTGTCCATGGTCCCATCTCCCAGAATATTCAGGGACCTTCTGCTGCCCCATAAATGGAGCAGGAGCAGCTTCACCTCATTCTGTAGCAAGAGGAGATTCCTACCCAGGGAAGGGTCGTGAGGAAAATGGCCCCAGCCTGGGAAAAGTCATGGTCAGTGGGAAAGAAGAGAGTGAGCTTTGGTGGGGATCAGGCACAGGTGGGACTCGATGGTCCTGGAGGGCTTTTCCAACCTCAGAGACTCTGGGATTCTGGGATTCAGAGATTCTGGGATTCCCATCTCATAAAATGAAACTGAGCAAAGAGCAGCACCTTGGACAAAACCACCCCTGGGCTCCAGACTTATGACTCCCTGTGCCACGATTCTGCTCCCAGGTCACTCTGTCTCTCCTTTAAGTATCAGTTAACAGCTGCTCTGCTAAGGTGCAGTTTCAGTTTCCTTGGAGGAACCAAGATCACCGTGTCCTCCTGCAAGGAAAAGCACCCAGCTGGTTGGTCCCTGTGCAGGCTGCAGAAGCAGAGACCTGTGATGCAAAGCCTTCTGGAGAGGGGGGGAAATCTTGGAAAACTTCCCATGATCCAAGCAGATTCACAATTCCTGATGATTCAGAGAAGGGCCTTTCTAAATGGCTTTAAAAAAACTGTTTGGTGGGAAGCCACTGCCTGCTTGAAGCAGCAAGAGGGACACACGTCAGGAATGGCCACAGAGAGGAGGGGCTGAGTGCAGTGTCTGTGGGAAGGGCCAGGCCCTGCTCCCAGCAGGTACAAGGTTTGCCTCCCACCTCCAGAACCTCCCCTCCATCTCCACATCCCTTGTAGGCAGCGACTCCTCAAGGAACCTGCAGCAAGGAGCCTTTGTGGAGACGTGACAGGTTCCTTCAGAGATGGGAGTGTGGCTGAGTTTTCCTCTAAAAATGGAAGGTTTATTAATAGTGTTGTGTTGGGAGGCAACTATGGAGCTGGCTGGAGCAGGAGGGGTGAGGGGGTTCCCCTCAGCCTCCTGCCCCTGGTGGCACAAGGAGGTGTCCCTGCCCATGGCAGGACTGGGTGGGACTGGGTGGGACTGGGTGGGCTTTAAGGTCCCTTCCAGCCCAAACCATTCTGTGACTCTTGGAACTGCTCTCACCAGAACCAGGCAACACCAGATTGGTTTAATGAAGAAAAAATATTCCTGAGGATAATTAAGGTGCCTGCCCCCTCCAAAAGCTCCTGGCAATGCTTGTCCTGAAGTGCCACATCCCCTGGACCCAGGATCCAGCTCACACTGAATCCCAAAGGCCTGTGCTGGGTCAGGACCTGCTCCAGCACCCCACGACCACGAATGACCATCCCATTCCCCAGTGCAAATGCAGAAAACTCAGTTGCACCCACTGTTCCCCAAATTCATCCCCAGTTCCATGGGAATGACACCCTGTCAGCCTCAGTGGCACGAGTCTGGCCCAACAAAACTCATCGAACATCTGGTACCCAGAACACGGATCTCACACAGAGCCACTTCTCCCTGAGCTCTGGGGGCACATCCCAGCTCCTGTCACCCAAAGGCCAAACCTGCAGCTCCTGCAGTGGCACAGCTGAGCCTCAGTCAGGGATGGCAACTATCTCACCTCCAATTACAGTTATAGCAAGGAAAGCAATGAAATCAAACAGGGGAGAACCTCAGTTTTACCCTTCAGAGAAAATCCATGAGCCTGCTCTTCCTCATTCCACCAGCAGGTCCCTCCCCTCCATCTCCAGCAGTTTCCCAACCCCCCACTCCCCTCATGACACCATTTCCAAATACACCCCACAGATGTGGGGCCTTCTGCCACATCACCTTGATTCCAGACAATTTTTTTAAAAATAAACATTATCGACATGAAAACCAGTTCATTAGCTTCTCTCACTGCATTTTTTGCCATGACTGTGTGTTCACAAACATCCCACTCAGGCTGAACTCTGTGTAAGTCACGAGGCACACACTCAAACCACCACCGGTGCCCCCCAGTTAAATCCTCCTTATTGCCTCAGTGGTTGGAATTGGCACAACAGGAAATTCGATCTGTCCTTAGTCTCCAACCCTTGTTCTTTTAACTCCATCCTCAGAGAGAACAGCAATGACAAACCACACAGCCAACCCTCCCGGCCCCACCCGAGGCTCCATCCTCGGCCTCCTGCTCCAGCCGCCCCCAGAGCTGCCACTCCCCGGCAAAGAAAAGGCGCTGGGGCAGCTCCCTCCTGGCCAGACTCACTTTCTGGGTCATGTAATAAGGGTCAAAGTCCTCCAGGGGCACGGCCACCAGCCCCTTGGGGATGTCCCCGTAGATGAAGGGCAGGTTCTTGCCCGCCTCCAGGTCGCTGTTGGGTTTGGGTTTGCTGTCCTCGTCCTCATCCCGGTGGCTGCTGTCCTGCTTGGAGCGCTGCTTCTTCTTCAGCTCGGCGATGTGCTTCTCGATGTTGGCCAGGGACTCCGGGGTGAAGGGCTTGAAGCTGTCGGGGCCCGGGGGTGCCAGCAGCCGCGCTGCCATCTTCTCATCCTGCAGCGGCTCCGCTCGAGACGGCGCGGCCCGGGCAGGTCACGGGTCAGCTCTGGGACAGAGAGGGGGCACAGGGTCAGGGACAGGGACAGGGACAGGGAGAGGGACAGGGAGATGGACAGGGACAGGGACAGGGTCAGGGACAGGGACTGGGACAGGGACAGGGACAGGGACAGGGTCA
>VXBA01000882.1:291495-304304 GCA_013399895.1 Serilophus lunatus | reverse complement strand
GGGCAGGGGGCACAGGAGGGGGAATTTGGGGCTGGCAAGGGGGGTCAGGCCTTGGCAGGGGCTGCCCAGGGAGGGGGGCAGTGCCCAGCCCTGCAGGTGCCCAAGGAGTAACGGAACCTGGAGCAGCAGTTGGAGCAGGACCCTCTCCCACACCAGGTTTTCTGCTCCCTTTCCCAGCCCACCCCCCCCAAAGCAAGTTGGGTTGATTTGTTATTTCCACAGAGTTCTGAATTTTCTGGTTAATATTTTTCTGAACCACTAAAACTCCCTGCAAGAAGAAAACGTTGCAACCTTTACATCACAAACATCCCAATTCATCAGTTTCCCTTTTTCCCGTTTAACTGAACCAAACATTTGGCATTTCATTTTGAGGGTTTTTTCAGATTGTGATAACTGCTCAAAACAGATTTTTAGCTGTGACCTTCACCACAGTTGCACAATCTGCACTACTTGATATCAACTGTGTTGACACAACCACGGCCTGAGGGAAAGTGAACTTTGGATTTTCATCCTTTATCAGGGCTCTGTTACATTATTTCTTTAAATTAGTTTAACAAACATGTATTTCAAATACAACTCCTCCTTAAATTATCAATTGAATTTTGACCGTAATTTTGGAGGTTAATCTGAATTTTACAGCTCATCCCAGGCCCAATTCAAACCCCACTTAATACCAGTGAAGATCTTTTCAACCATATTTGACTAGAAATTAGGTCTGAATGACTCCATCCCTATTTCTAAATTTAAGTTGCTTTTGCTACTAATTATTGTTACTTCTAATGAATGGATTTCCCAAATCTAGGTACAGGCAAAGCCTTTATAAGCATTGTGGGCATGAGCCTCCTTCCTTTCTGCAAAATCATGTTCAGGTTTTTAGCTTTTTCAGAAGAATATCTCCTGGTGGCCTCTGCTGAGATGGAGTGGGAGGGCAAATCCGAGTTGCAGTTTAAAGCATTAATGTGAATATCCCTTAGCAGCCATAACCAGCATCAGGCAAAGGGAGTGCTCCTGGGGAACGAGGCAAATTTGTCCCAGAAACATTCCCTATGGAATTCTTAGGGTGTATTCCCAAGGGTGCAGGAGCCAGAGAGGGCAGAGTTAAATGGGATGTTGAGAAGAAATTGCTCCCCACCCCTGGAAGGGTCCCAGGCCAGGCTGGACGGGGCTTGGAGTGACCCGGGACAGGGGCAGGTGCTGGGGCGGGGAACAAGGTGGGCTTTAAGGTCCTGCAATCCTGGAAGATTCCACAAATCCAGCGGGACCAGCGTGAGCCCTCCCGCAGGAACCCGTGTTTCTGGCGAGCCGTCCTGGGCTTGCACAACATCCACAAGCACGGCCCGCACACGGCCAAGAGGAGGATCAGGAGGATCCTGGTGCACTCCGAGTTCAGGAGCGAGACCCTCGAGAACGACCTGGCGGTGTTCGAGCTCAAGTCGGCCGTGCCCTACAGCCTCCACATCCAGCCCATCTGCCTGCCCGCGGGGCCCCTGCCCGACACCGACGGCTCCGGCTGCTACATCAGCGGCTGGGGCCGCACCCAGGAGAAGGGTAACGCCTCGGGCGGGGTGAAAAGGGATACTGGCAAGGAATTCCTCCCCGGGAGGGTGGGCAGGCCCTGGCACAGGGTGCCCCATCCCTGGGAATGTCCAAGGCCGGGCCGGAGCCACCCGAGACAGTGGGAGGTGTCCCTGGTGCCACATGTTGTGAACCGACGCATCCCCAGGGATTTTTGAATGTCTACAGCCCTTCCAGTTCTCCCTTTAATCCCGCTGGGCACAAACCTGATGCCAGTTGGTGTGTGGGAATTTGGGCGTCAGCTAGGGGTCATGTGAGCCTGTTGGATGCTCATGACCTGTTGAGCAAGGCAGGTGTATTATCACTGATGCTTCTTCTGAGGAAGAATTGCAAAATCTACATCAAACCCAAATCTGCAAACCCTTAACCCACCCCAGTTCCAATCCATTGGGAGCAGGCAGGACCTGTGTCACATCCATGTCTGAACACAGCCAGGAACACACCTAAGCTGGCAAAAAAGGGGGGGGAAAAAAAAAACGGGGGAGACAACCCAGCCAAAGCAGCTTTCTAAATGATCTCCATTGCAGGTGAAATGTCAGCTGTGCTGAAGGAAGCCCGGGTGGAAATCCTCCCTCCCAGCCTGTGCAACAGCTCCGAGGCCTACGCGGGGCTGGTGGATGACAGGGTGCTCTGTGCTGGCGCCTGGGCCGGGGGCACCGACAGCTGCCAGGTCAGGGGGGCACCGGGGCCACCTGCCCCCCGGGTCTGGGGTGCCATGGGCTGAAATGGCACAAACCCTCCCTAGAAAACGTGGCAGATGCAAAGGGAGCATCAGAAAGAGGGGCGGGCAGGGATTGCAAGGCAAAAGTAGCTCAAGAACAAACACAACTGGGTGATGTTGGGAATGTGACAAGAACTGTGAATGTGTGAAGAAAGGAAAGGATTCTGCCAGGGCCAGGGCAGTGTCTTGACCAGGATCAGGAGGAATTTCTCCATGCACGGGGTGTTGAGGCATTGGAAGGGGCTGTGAAATCTCCATCCCTGGAGGTGCCCAAGGAAGGACTGGCTGTGGCACTCAGTGCTCTGGGCTGGGGGACAAGGTGGGGACCAAGCACAGCTTGGAGCTGATGTCTCAGAGGGCTTTTCCAACCTCGAGGACTCCGTGATTCTGAGTCAGTGTCACTCAGCACCCCCTTGACTTGCCCACGTTCCTGCTCTCAGTTCACTGAGCTGCTGGGAGTTAACACAAGGGCTTGGTGGCTGCCTCGTGCCTTTGCAGGTCACTGCTCGTGGTGGTTTCTCTGCAGGGAGACAGCGGGGGCCCCTTGGTGTGTTACCAGCCCGACAAGTATTACCTGGTGGGCATCGCCAGCTTCGGGGTGGGCTGCGGCCGCCCCAGGTACCCCGGGATCTACGTCCGGCTGTCCCGGTACAGGGCGTGGCTCGAGTCGATGCTCCTGCTCATCAGCAGCACCGCGGCACCCGCGGGCACCTGGCTCAGCCTCCTCCTGCTCCCCGTGGCGCTCACACAGACCCTCTAGGGGAGCCTGGAGCTCCCCCCGCCTGGGAAAGCCGCGAGAAACCCCCTCCCCCCTGAGTCACAATAAATCCAAGGACGTGCGCCCACTTCTTGGGAGTCGTGTTTGCGATTGTGCCTTTTGCTTCCTGCCTCTGCCACCCGCGCTGCCGGCAGAGGGAACGGCAGCAGCCTCGGCCCTGGCGACGAAAGGTGGGTCCAGGAGCGTTCCCCGCTGCCAGCCCCCCCCCGTCCCCGTGCCAGTCCCCGTGCCAGTCCAGCCCGCAGAAGGCTGAAGGCGCCCGGTGATGCCACCGGGGCCCGCGGGTGGCAGATGTCCCTCTGCCGGGGACAGCCGCGCCCAGGCTTTGCCGAGCCAACCCTTCCCGTCCCTGGGGCTCGAGCTCCTTGAAAGCCAACGAGGGAAAAGCTGTTGTGCACTCACGATTTTCAGCAGGGCAGGGGTACACAGGAGCCACTTCGCCCACTAAATCTGACTGTTAGCTATTCCTGATCCCACACACGTGTCCCCATGGACAGCACCACTGCAGTTCTGTGTGAATTCAAAATAAATAGGGACCATCAGAATTATATTTTGGTGACTTTATTTACCAAGGTCAAAATTTGCAACCATTAATTGTTTGAACAAATATTTACAAATCATGGAAAGCACAGCCTGTTTGGAACCGACCAGGACAGCACTGGGTGCTGCATCTCCCACCCTCAGGAATGAGATTTGACTCTTTACAGTCGAGATTTGAAAGTAAATCCAAATTAAGAACATCGTGATCAGTGATTAAAGAGTGAACTCGTGTTAATATTCCCATGATGAAAAAATCAGCTGCTCTTCCCAACACACTTTGTAAGAGGGCAGCACTCCTGGTGTGTCTGGCAGCAGGACAGGGCTGGACACAGAAAGAATTGGCCACCAGGTTTTTACAGCCTTAACACTTGAGAGTTTTTGTTTATTATTCTTCCATATTACAAAAGGAAAAGCAGAACACACAGAGTGAGGATCAGCTACCACAGGGTTCCCAAACTCAGCAGTGGAGGTCAAGCCCTCTGTGCACACCTGGGGGGAGGAAGGCCCTCTCCTCTGAGGTTCACACTCCAGGCTGTTGGTGTGTCCTGGAATCCCACCCAACAAGCAGCTCTGGGGCAGGACTGTCCCAGCCCTACCTGTGCCACAAAGCTCTTTGCTGAGGATGGCAGCCAGGAGTCACGCTGCAGCCCGGCCCAAAGGACCCACATCAGGACCCGTGTCCACAACAATCAGATTTAGAAACTTCAGGGAAAACCCCTCCTTCTCTGGGCCACTGCCCAGGACACTGTGGAATGCAGATTGCTCAGGGCACAGAGCTCTGCTCCCTGCCAGTCATTAATTCCCAAAGGAGTAAAACCCCAAATGCAGCCCCACAGCCCAGGGAGGGAGCACCTGAAACAACCCAAACTGTACACCCTGGACTCTGTGACACAATCAGATCCCATGTGCAGGTACTGGCAGCTGTGGGGAGTAAAAAGCCCCAGTTTCTCTTTTTTTATTATTTTTCTCTTTTTTCCCCCCCAATACTCTTCAGGATCCATTTTTTTTGCAAGTTGCCTACAGACATACAAAATTAATTCAAATATCTCCTACACCAAAGAGCATCTCATTTGACTTTGTACTATCCATAAAAATATATCCTTGAAAATCTGGTTCATAAAATATTTCATTTGGTTACTAAAATGAAATATATAAACTGTCAAAATACGTATAGAAACTCAATTTCACCTTTTGTAAAGATCACAATTTAGCTACAAAATATCCCAACCATCTCCCTGTTTGCAATAGAATATTTGCTTACAAAGACACCATTACTTTGCAAAATAGCCCCTACCTTACAAAATTAGGCTGGAAATTGCAATCTTGCCCCACTTCCAGCAATAAACCAGAAACTAGAACCTCGTGACCCTTTGGTATAGATCTTCCACTTGTTACTTCATCGTTTTTCTTCTATTTGGTTTCATGTTCTAAAGCCCAGGAGAATCCCCAGCCAGGACAAGCAATGAGTGTTTAATTGGAAGTATGATCAGCACATGATTTAATTTTCAGTGATTGATGTTTCTCATGCCTGGAACTAAGAATAAACTCCTGTGAAATTAAACTTTTCGGAAGTTTTAATTTCAGAAATTCTTCAGAGCTTTTGTCATCAGTCCTTGTCCCACCACACTGTGCTTTAAAATCATCAATATGTTGAGTTCTCTGAAAAAAACCAACACAATTTCCTGTGCCTCAGACATTTCCAGGGCCAGGCCTCTTGCTGCCTTCTGCAGATCCTTCCCAAATCTCATAAACACAGCAAACATGGAAAAAACTCATCCCAACTTTTTAAACTGTCATCTGAGAAAAAAAAAACATAATTTATATCTTGAGCAAAGTATCAGCTTTTTCTTTTTATCATCTGCACCTGTAAATACCAATTTACAGGTTAAAATAAAAATATTTACAGACAAATAACTGAAGGAAAAAGGATTGAAAAAGAGTAAGAAATCAAAACATACACTGGTTATAAATGTTGCTAATAATGTCAACTATGGCAAGGACTCCATTTCATCCATGTTTTCACTGGAACCAAATTCTGCCTCCAGTATTGGAGGCACTGGTAGGAATTTTCAAAGAAACTCTCATCACCTGCAATGTCACACGTGACTGTCCTTCCACTGTAGCTGCAAGCTTGACTTAAATCAGTTTCCAGTTGTGCCAGCAGGAATTTTGGTGAGGTTTTCTTGTCTCCTTTTTGTACTTTGTCAACAACACGTTGTAAATAAAATCTAAAGAGTCTTTGAGCTGTGAAATCTAGGTAGAAAAGTTTCATCTTTGACCTTTCATCTAGTTTAAAAAAATTCAGTATATATAAAAAAAAATTCTCCTCTGAAATTTCACCAGTCCCCAAAGGTTTTTTACCTCCTCTTCTTACACACTTTTATGACAGTAAAGATCTTTCAAAGTTTTTAGTTCTTCAATTAGAGTTTTGTTCTGGTTTTCCAGGACTGCCACTCTGTTTTCCAGACATTTCACATACTCCTTCTTCTTCCTGCGGCATTCCCGGGCGGCTTCTCTGCAACACACACCCAGGGGGGTCTGTCTCACCCTCAGGGAGCTGGGGGGGCTCAGCTCCAGCAAAGGGGGCTCAGGGGGCCCTGGAATTCTCTGCAATCCCTGAGGGGAGGAGGGAGCTGGGCAGGGCTCAAACAAGGGCCAGGAGCAGAGGGAACGGCCTCAGGCTGGGCCAGGGCAGGGGCAGGGGGCACAGGAGGGGGAATTGGGCCTGGCAAGGGGGGTCAGGCCTTGGCAGGGGCTGCCCAGGGAGGGGGGCAGTGCCCAGCCCTGCAGGTGTCCAGGGAAGGAGCGGCTGTGGCACTGGGGGACAAGGTGGGGATGGGGCCCAGCCTGGCTCCTGCAGCCTTCCCAAGTCCTGCTGGCAGCACAGGCACCTCCCCAGCCCAGGTACCTGTTCTTCATGAGCCTGATCTCCCGTTTGAGCTGGGGGTCGTCTGTCTTGCTGCTCTGGGAGCTGAGTGTGACGGGGGAGGCCATCACCACGGCCTGGGGCAGGGAGGAGCTGCTGGCCGTGCTGCGGATCTGGTAGGTCTGCATGTCTCCAGAGGCAGCTGGGGACACCAAAGCAGGGTCAGCAGGGGCCAGGGGGACACCCCACGGGGGGGTGGTGCCAGCAGCCCCCCGTGTGCCCCTGTACTCACTCTGCACCACCACCTGGTTGCTGGGCACCAGGATCTGCTGCCCGTCCGAGGTGTGGGCGTACTGCAGGAGGGTGGGGCCGGGCTGGGGCAGGGCCTGCAGCCCCTGCGGCCCCTCGGGGCCCGGCCCTGCCAGCTGCACTCCATTGGCTGCGATGGCAACTGCAGGGACAGACAACAGGGCAAACCAGGGCCCCAGGGCCCGCCCTGCCCTGGGCAGGGACACCTCCCACTGCCCCAGCCTGCCCCTGCACACTCCCAGGGACGGGGCAGCCACAGCTGCTCTGGGCACACTGTGCCAGGGCCTGCCCACCCTCCCAGGGAAGAACCTTTTCCCAGTATCACACCTAAACCTGCCATCTGTCAGTTGGGATCCATTCCCTCTGTCATTATCTGCTCTTGTGTAAGGCAATCTGTTGGTTGCACATCTATTCCCACTGCTGAAAAATCCCACTGGTTTTGAAAGCATTTTATCTTCCCTCACTTCCAAGTCCCTGACCTGGGTGTCTGGGTGCAAAAATCAAGATGACAAAGCACTGAGTTTATCTGAAGTGTGTAGATACCAGCTATTTCCACGTACTAACTTTACTGACTGATAGGTAATAACCCACTTTGTGCTTCATCTGAATCAAACACATAACAAAATCTGTATTTTGGGGCAAGCTGAATAAAACCTGAGCAGGTATTTTGGGTAACATACTGTACTGTCCAGTGCTGGTCTGGTAGATGGGTGTGGGAACGGACATGGAGGTGACAGTGGACACCCCAGGACTTTCCTCATCTCCTTTTCTATCCCGTGTGTCTTCAGAGGAAAGATCTTTCAAGATTTTTCTGTGGGGAAAAAAAAAAAAAGGAGTTTGACATTTGCCTCCACTCATTTCAGTGCAACCATACAAGTGACGAACATTTTCCCCTGTACAAACATCTCCAGTGAGTGGAGTCAAAGTTTCCTTGCAGCAGTGACAGCTCAGGGTGTTCAGAGCCCCAGGGGAAGGACAGCCCCTGCAGGCAGCTGCCCCTGGGCTCAGCTCCCCCCAGTCCCCCCGTACCGGTACGAGGGGCGCCGGGCCAGGATGCCCCGAGCCTTCTGCGAGGAGCCGATGCTGTCTGAGGAGTCCTGGGAATCCTCACTCTCAGACAAGGAGGAGACCTGGTGGGGAAGGCAACAGGAGCCCCAGTGATGCACAGACACAGGCACAGAAAGCAGCTGCTGGTGTTTTCAAGCAGAGGAGCAGGGGGGTGTGTTGGTGAGAATACGAGTCCAGTGAGAACAGCATCTAAGGCAGCAGCGTGGCAGGGGGTGAACGTGCAAAGGATCAGCTACAATTTTCTTTATTCCACTGTGTGCCCAGACAGTTCAAAGTGTTATTTTGCCTCTGATGCTCCTTATTAGTGAACAGAACATTTGTTCTTATCTGTGTGCCAGCAGCAGAGTCCAGAGGAATGCACAGAGCTCTAGGAAAAGCCTCTCTCACTGAACTGCAGAGACAGACAGAGCAGCCCACGACCAGCAGTGAAAAAAGAACTGCTCATGTTGTACTTTTTCTTCCCCCAACAATGCCACAATGTTTATAAATAACAGCAAAACAAAGGCAAGGATCCAGTCAGTGGGACCCTGCAAAGGGGGGAGGAGAAGGATCAACAGAAGGACTGTTTCCCTGTCCCTGCTCTGATGTCCCAGCAGTGACACCTGACAATCCCTGCCAGGTTTGCTTCTTATGGTGTTACCAGTTTAGTGAGGGGTGAGGAGAGCCCTGGGGCAGCTCCTCCCTCTGCCAGTGCACCCCCAGTGCCAGGGCTCTGCCCAGGGACTGAGTGGAGCAGGAACAGCCCCTGGAGCTCCCCGGGCACCTCTGGGAGGTGATTCATACAAAAGTCACATGGCAGGTGAGTGAGACACAGGCAGAGCCTTGGCTCCTCCACAAGGGAGCTCCAGAGGGCACGAGGTGAGCAAGCAGCAGCTCATCCCCTGCACTCAGGCCACCTTTCCCAAACTCTCACTTGTCCCCATCACTGGATTATTGCTCCTCCCAGTCCCCTGACTGCCAAGGCACCAGCTGGAGAGCTGTGGGTTGGGTTTGTTCAGAAAGGGAGGCAACACCAAATGCTTTGGACTCCAGAAGTGATTGCAGCACCAGGAATCCTTTCCAGCCCAAATGAAGGCTGTTGTGTCCCACAGGATCGCCCCTGGTCCCTCTCTGTCTCTCCCAGGGCACTGAGGCAGAGCCAGCTGGGCCTTGGCACATTTTTTCACACTCCCTCCCCCCCCGAGTGTGGGTTTTGGGGCACTCTGGAGTTACCTGCACGGTTTGCACCTGGGGGGAGTGGATCACTGAGGAGGACTGAGCTGTCTGGATGACCCCCTGCACCTGGAGCTGCTCTGCAGGGAGCTGAACCACCAGGGGAGCAGAGCCTCGCAGGGACATCTAGGGCAGAGCACAGAGATCAGGGGGCAGCACTGCAGGGACACTGCTGCACAACAGCCACTGCCACAACATCCTTCTCATTCTACTTAACTCACAACAGTACCTGGAAAGACACACAGAGTTGAGGCTGTATTTACAGAGGAAAAAGGCTGAAAGAGTTTCTTGTTTCCTTTGGTTGGGGGGAATCAAATATGGGGCATTATGTCACAGATTGGGATTAAAAAGATGCAAACACTGCACCTTCCTGGAGGGTTTGGAGTTGTGACATGAACTCACACCAGCCTCTGCACTTTAATTCAATTCCTGTTGATCACAAGGCCACAAACCAAAGGTAACTCAAGGGACACATGGAGGTTGTGACCTACCAGCTTCCTCACCACATTTCTTCACTACTTTTATTAATCTGAAATACATGAGGACATGAAGGGATCATTACAACTCACACAGCTGAATTTCCATGTAAGACTACTTTGGTATCATAAACCACAATATTCAGGCTTTATATAAAAACGGATCAGAAAACCAGCCTGGAAACAAACCCCAGGACACCTTTCTTCAAATTTTACATCAACCCCATTGGCTCCACAGGGAGAGCAGTGGATGAGCTGCAAAATGTTGGTGCTTCCCAGGAAAACCCTCCTGGAAGGATTCACTCCCTCAGGTGCAGCAAATGCTGAATCCTGAGGGACTCAGGTGAAAGCTCTGACAGGGATGTTATTTATCTTGGAGGAAGAATCCCAAATTGCCACATTCATGTGATGGATCATATTAAATATGTTCACGTTGGGCTAAAATCCAAGTGTTTCCATGGTGCTGAGCACCCAGCACTGCTGTTACTACAAAAGGAGCTGGAAATGCTTTTTCAGAGGAAAAAAAATGAAACCAGACCCTGGATTTATTCCTGAGCAGCTCCTGTGGAGGACCAGCCCCAACTCTGGGCACTGCACAAGCCCCAGAATTAACTTTTTCATTCACTTTATTTCATTCCCCACCGAAAACACCCCTTTGTCTCAACCTCTCTCTGGCCTTTCTCCTCCTCGTGCTTCTAAGAAGGCCCCCATGGTTTGGGGAACACTACAGGGGGCTCTGAAGGCCCTGGAATGTTTGCTGAGATCCAGCCCAGGCTTTACCTGTTGAGCAATATGAGAGAGCTGAGCTGCCTGCAGGGTTGTACCTTGTAGGGCTGAGGGCTGGGCTGGTGTCATGGAGCTGCTGCTGCCGCCCTTGGGCACCTCTTCCATCCTCACCTGGGGACAACAGGGACAGCCATCAGCACACAGGGACACCCCTCTGGCAATTGCAGCCCCTCCACCGCCCCAGCCAGCAATGCCTTCCCAGTATCCCACCCCTCCCTGCCCTCTGGCACTGGGAAGGAAGATCCAGGCAGAACACCAAGACTCCTGATACCAAAGAATACCTTGCTCTAAGCAAGATAATCTCCCCAAATGTTTTATAGCCCAGCCTATTTTAAAGCATCTGAAGGTGTGGAAAAAACAAACCAGGGATTCAAATCAGAGTGGAGAGAACAGTTTGGAATCCTCAGCCCTGCCAGAGTCACTCAGTCTCCATGTAATGCAGGCACCAGAATTTATATTTAACTGTTGAGGGCCTTGCCAGCCTCCCCCTGGGTACTGGGGGGCTCAGGATGTGCCAGTGCAGGGCTCAGCTGGGGGGAGTGGGTGGCCCAGCCTGGAGCTCTCAGAGCTGAGGGGTGAGTGTTAAACATTTTGTCACAGGAGGTTTGAAAGTGTTGAAAGGACAGTTGCTATGAGACTGGAAATTACATTTCTTTCTGTGGAAATGTGAGTCACTGATTTTTCCCTGCTGAGCTGAAACCACAGAGAGGGGGGAAAGGAAGGCAGAGCCCTGCCCCCCAAAAACCAGGGCTGGGGGAAAGGGAGAGCTCTGCCCCCCAAAAACCAGGGCTGGGGGAAAGGAAGGCAGAGCTCTGCCCCCCAAAAACCAGGGCTGGGAGAAAGGAAGGCAGAGCTCTGCCCCCAAACCAGGGCTGGGGGAAAGGAAGGCAGAGCCCTCCCTGCTGGGGAACTGGGGTTGCTGGGCCTGGGCAGGAGGAGGCTCCAGGGGGAACCAACTGTGGCCTCCAGGACCTGGAGGGAACCTGCAGAGGGACAGGACCCAGGGAAAGGCTTCCCAGGGCCAGAGGGCAGGCAGAGGTGGGGCACTGGGATGGATTTCCCAGAGGAGCTGTGGCTGCCCCATCCCTGGAGTGCCCAAGGCCAGGTTGGAGCTGTGGGACAGGGGGAGGTGTCCCTGCCCATGGAGGGGCTTTGAGGTCCCTCCCACCCCAACCCATTCCAGCACAGACCAAACCCTCCCCAGCAGCTCCCCAACCACACAGAGAACACACCTCTGTCTGTCCTCTAATGCAGATTGAGCTTTCACAGGGGGAAAAAATCTACCTTTTGCCCCCTGCAAAGTGTCCCAGGGCCCCTCCAACTGAAATGAGCACCAATTCCTAGGGCTACAGAACCCCCCAGGTCACAGCACACTGCTCTCTGCTTCCTCTGTCTCACTGCCCCAGGACAGACCCAAACCAGCCCAAACAGCCCAGGGAGGGAGCCCAGGGGGTTTGCTGGTCCCTCTCTGGCAGGTGAGAAGTTCTGCTCACAGGAATCAAAGATCAAGGATTCCTCATCAGAAACACCACCCCTGAGTTCACTCCACCTCTGCTTTGCTCTGTTCCATGTAATCACTAGTCCAACACCCATTTTGGTACAATAAGGGGAAAACACACACAAGGGTTTGCAAGGGAGGTGGGAATTCCTCCCTGGCTGTGGCTGTCACAGGAGACTCAGGTGCCTTTACCTTGCCAGACCCCCCTACTTAGCTGGAAACCAGGGATTCCCCATTGGAATGGCCTCCTGTGCAATCCAGGGGCAGCAGCTGGCATCCACCCACCTGCAGAGAGAAGTTCCAAGGAAAACCCTCAGCCCCAGGAAGGGAAACACCCGAGCACAGGGCAAACTGCCCCAGGAGCTCAGTTTGGATTGAAGGGGCTGAAAGAGCTGCTCACTTTGGGGGGAAAGGGGGGTTTGACACGTCCCAGAGCCCTGGCAGCTCGAGGGTTCATCACCCACAGAAATTATTGTCCCAATGTGGACAAACCCCACAGCCAGACAGGGACAGGTTGGGGCTGTCCAGGCGTATTTTTTAAAGGCTTTATAAAGCCAAAAAAATCAAGAAACATCGGACAAGGCATTTGCTCTCAAATACCCGGTGGCAGGAGTCAAACTGGCACTTACAAACCAACACAAAACGGATTTAGAACTTTTTTTTCTTTTTTTTCTTTGGAAATGCTACTGAAACAACCTGGGGGGAAATCTGGATTCTTTAGCGCCTCGAACATTACCGACCTAATTAAGACACCCGGGGGAAGTTTGCTCTCGCTGGTACCCGTCAGAAAGGCGGTGTTCTCCCCCAAGGCAGCGCAGGGGCCGAGCCCCGGCCCGGTGCCACCCCCAGCCCCGACACTGCCCGGGGCCGCCCCACGTGTGTCCCCCCGAGGAGCGGCACAGCCCGGCCCGGCCCGGCCCCAGCGAACCCCCGCGGGCCGGGAGGTGGAAACGGAGCTGAGGCCCCTCCCGGCCCCGGCC
>VXBA01000882.1:242348-284108 GCA_013399895.1 Serilophus lunatus | reverse complement strand
GTGGCCGCCCTGTCCCCTGTCCCTGGTGTCCCCCGTGTCCCTGGTGGCCGTGGCTGCCCTGTCCCCCGTGTCCCCTGTCCCCCCGGTGGCCGTGGCCGCCCCACCTCCGCTGGCCGCCGTCAGCTCGGTGCGCCTGACGAAGCCCAGGTAGCCGGTGCGGGCCCAGAGCGTCTGCGCCGCGTCGCCGAAGCTCAGGCGGGTGTTGAAGTGGTCGGCCTGCAGCGACTCGTTGTCGTAGATGGTGTAATAGCCACTGGCTGTGTGGGGGCTGTTCACCCAGATCTGTGCGGGGTCGGGGGGGACACTCAGAGCCGGGCCCGCAGCACCCGCCGGCGTGGGGCGCGCGAGGGGCCCTGCGGGGGAACGGGGCCGGGCACTAAAGCAGTGGGTTTGAGTTAGGCCAGAGCTCCCAACAGCCTCTATTATCCCTTGCTGTCTTCATAATGCACCTTGCAGATCTGCTCCGAGGGTTCACTGAAGGAATAAACTGCAGGGTTCCAACGTGTCCAGTCCAAAATCTGACAATAATCTATCGACACAGGCAAGTGCGCTGGGGTGTAGCCAGATAAGGGAAGCCAAATGTAAATTAAGATTATTAAATTAAATTATTATTAAATTAAGGTTATTTGGGAGCCAGTTTGCAAGATTTAGAGTGGGCTTTCTAGCGGGCTTTCTTTAAACAGGACAGTGAAATCACACCCAGATTCTGAGCATTCCAGCAATAATTCACCTTAAAAAGGCCTGTGAGTGTCACAGCTCCAAACTGTCCCCCAAGAGCTTCAGAACCAGGCAGAGAACAGTCCAAGGAAGAGCAGGAGAAGGTCCCCATGGAGATTTTCCACTTACCTCCCCAAGGTGAGAATCCCCCAGGGGCCCTTTTGTCTCCGGGTTGACAATGACCACTTTGACTCCAGGGAGAATCTGAAGAGCACGAGAAAGAATGTGTAATCCCTGCAGGATTATCCTCAGGCACAATAAAATACATTCATTCAGGGCAGTATTTCACCCCCAGCCATCACAAACAGGGACAAACAGGCCAGGACAGGTACAGTGAGGCAGGATCAGGCGGGGTGTTCCATGACTCAGGGGCCACTCAGGGCCTGGATGTGATGCCAGACCTTGATTTTGAAGAATTCAGCTAAAAAAATACTGGGAAACCTCTTTTTGTCAGTCCATGGGGGAGTAAGGATGGCAGTAAATCCCAACCACAGGCTGATTCCAAGGATACCACAGCCCACACTTCTGATATGGCCTCGATGATCTCACCAGTCTTTTCCAACCCAATTGATTCTGTGATTTAGTTCATCTACTGCAGACAGAACCAATTCTCCCACGAGTTTCAGCAAAACTTGCTCCTCAACCCACAGACACTTCACAATAAATCCAACTGATTTCCCAAAGGGACAGTGTAACCAGCCCCTTCCCAAGCCACAGCACAGGACTGTCCCTCCCAGGGAGGTAAGAACTGTGTGTTCCCCCACTGGCCTGTCCTGTGGCCCTGGGTAAAAACATGGAATTACCTTCCCAGACTCAGAAAGCAACAGGCTCTGGGGAGCTCCTCGTTCCACCAGACGGACTCTGAGGGGAAGCAAAGCCTTGTCAGGGACAGGAGAGCTGAACTCTGCTGAGCAGTGTGGGAGCTCAGCACCGTCGCAGCACTGGGCAGTGACTAAATGGATTTAAGCTGCTTACTGCACCTGTCATGTCTCAAGGATTTCAGGTCCACGTACACCGTGGTGGGATCAGGCCCAGATGTTCCCTGAGGAGTTAAAACATTTAAAAACCATTAATCTATCTCCAGCAGTCAGGGAAACTTCTGGCTGAGCTCAGAAACCTTTCCAGGGGTTTCTTGGAGCAAAACTCCTTTTTCCAACCCCCCACCTTTGCAGCTGCATTAAGGGGAACCCTTCAGCCAACAGGGTCTTTGTGGAACACCTGGGTGGGAAGGAGCTTTGGGGAGGGGGCCATTCCAAGCCCCCTCTGCCATCAGTGCAGGGGCAACGTGGCACTGTCTGTGTGGGAACAAGCAGCTCCCTGATTGATGTGTGGAGCATCTGTGACATGATCTGACGGCTGAAAACAAGGGAAGCTGCTTCGACCTTGTGGCAGCTGCTCGGTGCAGGGCAGAGCTGGGGCTGCAGGAGGGGGGGCAGGGGCAGCCTGGCATGTGGGGTGTGGGGTGTGGGATGCAGGAAGGGAGCCCTGGGAGGTGTTACCTGCAGGCAGATGGCCACGTTGACCCGGGAGCCGAAGGTGGTGCTGACGGCCCGGGGCGAGAGGCCGATGTCCTTGAAGAGTTTGGAGAAGGAGAGAGTGAGGGAGACCCGGGGCCGCTCCTCTGCCACCACCACACAGGTCCTGACACACGACAGGGTGATGCCTCGGGCCTGGGGACAGGCAGCAGGGGGGTGAGCTCACTGTCCCTCCCAGCTGGGGACACGTGCTCCTCACCCCTGGGAAGAACTTGGGAAATGCAGGACAAACCCCGCTCTCGTGCTCAGGTGATCTCCTCTCCTCAGCTTCTATTTGTTCTTGCTGTTGTTATTATTGTTGTTGTTAGTAATATCATTATTACTGCTAAATAATAATACATAAGACACCTAACCTTATATATAATAATATATGAAATTTGTCATTTTCAGCTCCTATTTGTCATTACAGTGTGTCTGACCAGGCCTGGAAGTGCAGCCAGAACAAACCATGCTCTGACAGGGCTCCCTCCTCTGCCCCAGTGCAGCACCAGGGGCTCCTGCAGGGCTGCTCAGCTCAGGGTATACCT
Organism: Serilophus lunatus; assembly: GCA_013399895.1. Lineage (NCBI taxonomy): Eukaryota > Metazoa > Chordata > Aves > Passeriformes > Eurylaimidae > Serilophus > Serilophus lunatus. The sequence goes on along the minus strand of VXBA01000882.1, from coordinate 281,329 downwards.
GGGGCTCACTGTTCACACACGTGGAAACCAACCCAAAGGAGAGGGGAGTCATTTACTGGGGTTGCACTGAGTCTCAACAAAACTGGAAGCAGAATCCACTATTATTTCCATCAGGAATGCCCTGACCAGCACAGCCAGGTATCCAGTGTGCTCACCTGGTGACACAGCCCAGACAGACAATCTTGAGCCCCAAGCAAAAAGCCACCTCAGGCATCTCCTGGAGCTATTTTTTGCCTTCTCTCATCTCCAAGGAGAACACACCTCCATCCAGCAGCTCCCTGACATGTGCTGTACATCATGTGCTGGGCTGAGCCTCCACTGCAGACTGTTACATAAGGAATCCTGCTGCAGAGCCCTGCTGGGATCCTCCCTCTGCTCAGGGCTGCCCTGGCCCTCCCTGGCAGGTGATCCCTGCACTCCACACCCCCCAATCCTTCCTCTCCTGGGGCTGCAAATGGGTCTTGGTGATTTGCTGGCCTGGAGACTTGTGCAACAGAACTTGTATGAATTTATTTAACAGATCATGCAGGAAACATTTCTTACCTTTAACATTTCAACTTGGTTGCCAAGTCCCTTTGTGCACAGTTCCATGACTGAATAGGAACAGAAAGTGTCCCTTATTTTATACTGGCTCACAGTAGATAACCAGAGAAAAAGGTTGGATTCCAGCTCCATAGGAGGAATTAAAATTGACTGGTGTCCAGAATACACACTGGGAAGAACAGAAAGGAAGAAAACATTTCTGTGCAGCTTGTAGTTATCCCTAAATTAGTATTTACTCTATTTGCACCTTCCATTCCTGCTAAACCCAAAGCAGGCTGTGGGACTCTGCAGCTGAGGGAACTGGAGCAGCGGCATTTTAAAAATGCAACTTACTGTACAAGACTAACAATTTGTCCCCACACAAAGGTCCACACACACTGTCAGTGAGGGAGAACTGGCTCAGCCCCACACAGAACAAAAAGCCCCTCATTGCAATGTGTCACCAAGCAGGAAAGGGAAAAGAAACATTCTGGAGCCAGGAATATTTGGCAGCACAAACACACATAATCAGGAGGGGATAATCTGCAGGAAAAGGGAACATGTTGCTGTTGCTTCACAGACAAATCCCCCCCCTCTCTGTAAATTAGTCCCTTTGGTAATGTCAACACCTCTGTAATTACCCCCGTGCCCCATTCACAACCAGCCAGGAGTTACTCCATCCCTTTCCCCCCCAAAAAAGTCCTACCTGCAAAGGCACCAGAGCACAAATCCCAGCCCACAGTAGGGGTCCAGACAGATGGCAATCTGCCTGGAGGAGTAGAGCTCACACTGGAGTTTGATGGCCCTGCACAGGCCACTGACGGCGGCGTGGGACATCTGCAACACAGGGGCAGGCACGTCACACCAGGGCTGCCCCAGGCCACCCCAAAGGGCCTCTGGGATGAGTGGGAGGAGGGCAAACCTAAGGGGTTTGGTCCACAGCAGATGCAGAGGCTGCAGAACCCTCTGAGCCACCCTGAGCCAGGACCAGGGATACCCTCAGCCCCTGCTCAAAGCTTCAGGTGTTGAAGTTCCGCGAGGAAGAACTTTCCATGGTGGGTGGCAGAGAACTGGAACTACCACCCAGGGAAGGTGTGGAGTCCCCCATCTCTGGAGACATCCCAAACCCACCTGGATGTGTTCCTGGGTCACCTTCCAGGTGACCCTGCCCTGGCAGAGGGATTGGACTCAGGGTCTCCAGAGGTCCCTCCCAACCCCAACCACCCTGTGAGTCAGGCATCTCCAACTCCAAACACACCTGAACATTAGGGGCAGTCTGAGCCTTTCATTTTTAGTTTCTTATCCTCCTTTTTTTTGCCAACTGTTTTGTTTTCCCTGTCCTGCTCCTGGTGGGGGAAAGCAGGAGCTCAGAGCTCTGCTCTCCCAACATGCAGCTCTCCAGAGGGAGGCAGCAGCAGAATTCCTGATCCCACTCTGGAGACCTGTTTTCCTCCACTGCAGAACTAATTCAGTGAACTAAAGTTCCACAGCTTTGTTAGAAGAAAACCAGGGTCTTTATTTAAGCTACAAGGAGCAGCTTTGGGGAGGCCAGGGGAAGTTGGCTCAGAGTCGAGGATCAGACACAACCCCCCCACCTCCTGCCCCTGTTACTCTACCTTTACTCCTGTGAGCATGCCTGTTGTGGAGACACTAAAATCTAGATATGCCAACATTTCAGGCGTGGGTGGCTTATAGATCTGGGCCAGTCGCTTCCTGGGCAAGTCATCTGGGCAAGAGAGGAACAAAGGGGTTGGTTTTGGGTCCTGGACTGGTATTTGAAAGGAACACACAACTTTCCAAAAGCCAGAGATGGAGGAGGACGTTTTCTATTCATTCTCTTTCCAGAAGAGCCAGACTGGTGTATGGCAAGAGTCTTGCCAAAGCTCCCACATAGGAAATTATTTATTCTCAGGAAAAGGGAGAAAAGACCAACTCGCCTTCGTCTTAAGGAGATTAAAGTTGGCTGCAGAACAATCCTGTCTCGTGCACAGCACCCCACATGCAAAGGGCCCCCAGTGAACAAGGTCACAGGTGGACAGCTTTTATAAATATCCAAACGAATTCTCCAGAGCCATCCAGTGAAATGGGGGACAGTCCCCTTGGTCACCCCTTCACAGAACCTCAAGCAGCCTTTTGGCCCCACCTGTGTCGATGATGGTTGGCCAGGTTTTCACATCCACAGCTCCAGCTGCCTCCCTGGACTTCAGCAGCCTCATCAAGGTCTGGGTTGTGAGGATACAGGCAGCTTTGCTGACCTGGAGACACAAACACTCATTGAAAAACAGAGGCAAAAGCAGGTCCCAGCAGCAACGGCACTGCAAGAGTTGATGTTCAGAGGCTGGTTTATGATCTGCAGGCGGATTCCCTCAGCAGAGCTGCCCTCCTCCCACTGCAGCCCCGCTCAGTGTGACCCCCGTGTCCCCCCTGGAGCCCCCCTGCTCCTCACCTCCACGATCATCCTCACGGTGGGCAGCGTGGCCGTGAGGCTCTGGGCGTGGGGGGGTCTCACGGTGACGGGGACACAGCCGGCGTACAGGCAGCCATAGAAGGCTGAGATCAGCTCAATGCCTGCAAGGACACGGCAGCTGGGGCAGGGGGCACTGGGGAGGGGCACCCTGGGGACACCAGGGCACCCTGGGGACAGCAGGGCACTGCTGCTCCTCCAGGAGCTCCTGGTGGATAAGGGGGATGCCTCCACAGCGCAGATGTGCAGCGCTGAGGGCAGCACAGCAAGGAGGATGAGAAAGCCTGGGGTGGGAGACTGGGAAGGTAAAGCACAGGAAACCACCTCTGTGGTACAGAAAAAGAACATCCTGAGTGTCAGTTGACTCAAAAGTCAGGCAGGAGCCAGAGGATTGTCTGGCAGTGCTGTAAGGACACACCAGTGAGCAACAAGCTCCAGCAGTGAGCGTCTGTCCTGTATCTCCAGGTCCCAGTGAGACTCCAAACAAAGCCCAGGCTGCACTTCCCCAGTGGGATGCAGTCATTCCTAAAACTCACTTACCAGGAGGGTAAAGAAGCACCACATTGTCTCCTGCATTGAGATGTCCTTTGTCACACAGCACTGATGCAATTCTCTCAGCCTTCTTGTGCAGCTGAAGGCAGGTGGCTGTGCACACTGTGGTTCCCTTGAGAGGACACAAAAATGCTCGAAACAGGGGCTGGCACAACCCAGACTGGCTGCTGTGAGATAAAACCAAGCTTGCTGGGCTAGCAGGAGCCTACAGCTACGAGTTATCTCTACCTAAAGGCTGCTGGTGCTCAGTGAGCCACTGATCCACTACGGCATCAAAGGATAGAGATGGAGTTAGATCTGCTCTAGAAAATGCTACCTTCCAGGGAGTCAAGTTCAGGTCTTCTTGCACCAGAACCTTGCCAGAATATACTCAACAGGGATACACCATTAACTGACAGCAACCAGTGGGACCTACAAACAGGCTCAGGTTTAAAATGAAGCCTCAAACCGTGACAGTCGTTTGCTGAAGGGACCTACAGGGTCAAAGGGTCACGTTTTAAGTTACAAATCTATGGGCAAAGTCTGATACAGAGGCTAAAGAGAGGCACTGCAGAGGGCCAAAGATTTTAAAGACAGCCTCAAACTGGCACTGAATAACACGTGGACCTTAAAACCCAGGAGCTCAGCCCTGACTGTACCTTGGCATTCAACAGAAGGAAGAGTGGGTGGTCAGGAGTTGCTTGAGCTCTCCACTGCAACACCTCTGTCAGGAACTGATGCTGGAACAGAGAGGCAGGACTTAAAAAACAGCTTCTCCTTCAGAGCTTCCCACTGCTGCTCTGCACCCAGCTGGAGGGGAAATGCCTTCCTTTCTCCAGCTGTAACAAGCCCTGATTTACCTTTTTCACCAAATCGTTGTCCTCTATTTGGCCCAGATCTCTGCCAGAGGCCTGGGCGATGCGCTTCCCAGCAACCAGGTTCCCCACCATCACAGAGGCAGGGCCCACGCCTGTGGGGAGACAACAGCCATGCCAGGGGCACCTTGGCAAAGCACAGCAAAGGGACAAAGAGTGTCTGCGGGATCCCACAGCTCCCGGGCACGGGGGCAACAGGAGAGGGAATGAAAGCTCACTGATGGAGTTCAGCAGGCACTGCTGGTCTCTACTCATCAGCAAGGAGAATCCCAATGAGTTCAAAGGTAGGAATCAAAATTCCTGACTAACACATGCAAAGAGAGGCCTCAAACACACCCCAGCCACAGGGCAGGAGACAGGCTCTGGTTCCCACCCGGAACGGGACACATCCCTCCCCTCCCTGGGGCTGAGCCTCAGTTTACCAACACCAGAAGGGCCCAAGAGGGGCTCAGGTTACCTGGCTGTTTCTGCCTGGGCTTTGGCAAGTTTGTCACACAGGTGTGTGGGCACATGAGGATGTTGCAGGGGTGCAGAGAGCCCTCCAGAAAGTGCTGCTTGGTTTGGGAGATGTGGATCCCTCCCAGCGGAGTTTTTGGCAGTGTGTTGGCTGGCACGAGGGCAAGGCAGTACACACCCACTTGGTGAATGCTGTCAATGGCCTGCAGAAAGGAGAGATGCTCACTGCAGCTCTTGGTGCTGCTGCAGATGGTCTGTTGTACTGACTGCACTGACACTGCAAGGGAAATCCCTGGATTTCTAATGTGCTGGAGGAGGGAGTCAATCACTGACATCCCATCTCACCTCTGCAACACCAACGAGCCCTGCAGTGAGCCTGAAGTGCTGGTACATCCCTGCCTTTACAGCCCATTGCACAGACACAAAATCCATTTTTAAATCTTTCATGACCAAAATCCCAAAATACCCACAGTTGCTTGATGAATCACAGGATTCTGATCTCGGGACTGTATCCATCTGTCTCCTCTGAACAATCTCACTCTGCTCCTTTCTGCCCCCCTCAGCATCCAGGCATCTGATCCATTATTCAGAGCACCAGGCACTTCCCTGATTTTTCCTTCCCAGCTTGCACACTTCACACCCTGAGTGGCATTCCCTGGACTGACACACATGCAGTGCAGGCAGCTCTCAAAGGGAGTATTTGCTATTCATTCTGCTTTTAGGACCACACTCATTGTGCTGTGTTAACCTTCCTCTGCTCACTGTCTCCTGCTGAAGATGCATGTCCAAAACAAGAGCAGCTTTAAAGCCGAACTCTGGGCTCCACATGATCCTGACTCTAAGCAGAAATCCAGAGCTTGAGCATGGATCTGTTTTGCAGTGCTCAGAGGTGACTCTCTCTCCCCTTGCCAGCACAGTGCTGACCACTGTCAGAGCCCCCAGCTCTCCCAGGACAGACACCTGGAATGGTTTGGGTTGGAAGGGACCTTAAAGCTCATCCATCCCACCCTCTGCCCTGGGCAGGGACACCTCCCACTCTTCCAGGGGGCTCCAGCCTGGCCTTGGACACTCCCAGGGATGGGGCAGCCACAGCTCCTCTGGGCACCTTGTGCCAGGGCCTGCCCACCCTCCCAGGGAGGAATCCCTTCCCAATATCCCATCTAACCCTGCCCTCTGGCAGTGGGAAGCCATTCCTCCTTGTCCTGGCAGCCTAGTTCCTTCAGGACACAACAGAACAGCTGGGACAGAGCAGAGGTACCAGCTTGTGACCCTGCACAAGCCCCCTGTGCCAAGAGGGATCCGCAGCCTGTGCTCCACCCCTCCCTGTTCTCTTTCCACCTGGGCCACTCCAGTGGCCTCTGCTGTGCCCACACCCCAAAAGCTGCCCCCCTGTGCCAGGGCTCACCTGCAGCACCCGACTCATCCACTGGAAGCTGTCCTCCTCGGAGGCATCCGGCCTCTGCTCTGCCACCACCACGATCCTCTCGTCGTAGAACACGGACACGGAGAACACGGCAATCCTGGGGAAAGGAGGGCACCCACACTAGCACCAATCCCACTCCTTAGGAACTGAAAGCCAAGGCAGGACTTGTTAAAACAACCGTGGGGCAAAGGCAGAGGGAAAATACCAGACAATTAAAAAGGAAAAGATTGGGAATATTTAAGGGGTTAATTCCATCTCCTGGGGAAATCTCCACACGCTGCAGTCCCCTGTCCTCCCAGCCTTGTCACATTCCTGTTCCAACCTGTGGCAAATCATCAAGGCAAGAAGCTTTAAAGGCACCTACGTGATGGTTTAAATTCCCCCACTAGTCTTAGAGACAAGAGCTCCTGCCCTGCCTGAGGATCTGGAAAATTATACCCACAACTGCTAAATAAAAACCAAGTATCTTTGGACATTCATGAAACTCTTCCTTGCTGCAGAGCCCCAGCCAGCAGCTAAGGACTAAAACTCTGCAAAGACAGAGAATTCAATTCTCCACGTGGCTGACACTGATTCCTTCCCCTAGAGCACACAGACTGGATGGAAAGCCAAGCTGGGTACTGGGAAAAGGCTGGAGACTGGATCCTGCTGCCGTGTTGGGCAGGGCCAGGCCCATTACCACCTAAATCAAAAACTGACCTACCCAAAGAGAGATCCAAGAAAACCCTAAAAGCCCTGTTTCCCTTCATGCTGCAGAGCAGGCTGTGGGGAGGGCTGAGGTTGGTGGTGCTGACCTTCCCCTGTAGACTGTTTTGATGGACTCCACGGCCAGCCCAGTGGCCACGATGTCGTCGGCGTTGTGCCTCCGCCCGCTCACCGTCAGCAGCCCGTCCATCTTCCCCACCACGAACACCAGGCTGCCCTGGGACACAGGGAGGCACCCGTGAGGAGCTCACAGGGCTCCCCTGGCCCCAGGGGCTCCTCTGTGAGGCACGAGGAGAAGGGCAGAGCAGTCCCCAGTCTCACGCACGGGTCCAACGAAGCCCAGCAGGCCGGAACGCACGAAGGGCACTTCCCCCACTGGAGAGCCAGAGGAGCTCACTGGGATCACCTGCAGCACAAGGGAGGACAGGGCAGGACGGCGGATTGGCCCGAGGGTAGGAAAAGCCTTCCCCACCAGGCTCTATGTGAGTGATGGATGAGGAGAAGGGGGGAACCCTCCGCACAGGCATTGTTTTACAGTGTGGGAGATGTCTGTGCAAGGGGAATGCTGAGCATCCCTAACTGTGAGGACTTTTCCAAGGTATATTTTCACAAACCAACATTACCACTTCAGTTACAAACCCAGGAGATTACACAAGGCTACCAGTCTTACACAGGAAATGGGGCAGCAGAGATGTGTGCTGCTGTACATACCTCAAAGGTGTTCTTTGTCACCCCTGCCAGCCCATAATACATCATTCCTCCTGCTCTGGAGCTCACACAGATTTCACCAATCTCGTCTGTTTTACAGAGCTGGGGGGGCCCATCGGGTTTCACAATGCACATCATGCCTAGGACAGACCAAGCTTTGTTAAACCAGCCCCCAGGCTTTGCCTCGTGCAAGAGCTGACACATTTAATGGTGACAGAGATGGCAGAGTCTGGCCCTGCCTGACCTCCCCCACCAAGGCTGGGTATGGGACACGGCAGTGATCCCTTCTTCCATAACATTCCCAAAAGGTCTCGTGGGAGCCTCCTGCCCGTTTTTACCTCCTGGCATCACGTGGCCAACGTCCTGGACAGTGAGAGCAGAGTTTTTGTCTTCAGTGTTGACTCGAATCACACCAAAGCTCAGCCCGTTCATGGACAGGATGGCTCTGCCTGGCAAAGGGGCCCCAGGGACTCCAGGCCTTTGAAGGACACAAAATCAATAAAAGCTCAGTCAGGCACCCGGGTGGAGACACCAGAGCCACAGGAAGAGGCGTGCTCCAGTGTCTGGGCTTTGCATAATGGTTTAAAACTGACAGGAGCAGTAGGGATTGCTTCCCAGAAAAGCCACGCTGAGCAACCCCTAAGGAGCTGTGTACTTGGGCAGTGCAGCGCCTCATTCGCCCCAAGTGAATCACCAGCTCCCAGGCCAGATGACTGCAGGGCTGTTTGCTACAGAAAGGCAGCAATGGCCAGAGAAAAGAGAAATGCCCAGAGTGATCTCAAATTCAGTCTCAGATCCAGAGCACCTATTCTGTGCCTCTGTGGCTCTGAGCACCTCATGGCTGCGGAAATCAGGAGCAGGGAAAGCAGTGCCCAGGCCCTGCTGGGCTCTCACACACCCCAGCAGGGAGGTTTAACAGCTCAGCAGAGGACCTGAGCACACCCAGCAAATGCCAGTGGAGTTTATGACACGCTCAGATCAAGTGTGGCCAAGCCATGTGGCCAAAGGCCAGCCTGGACGAGCCCACCCAGCAGTGGTACCTGCGGATGGCGATGGTCATCGCCTCGGGGGACGTGGCACAGGGACAGATGGCCTCTGGTTTGAGCCCGTGGCTCTGGAACAAGCTCAGGAAGGCATCACAGGAGGAGACAGACCCTGGGAGGAGAGAAAAAGTGCCCCTAGGAACCCTCAGAATGTGATTTGATGCCCACGTGCAGGAAGGGTCGGGAGGAGGGTGTGCTGGGGAGGTTTGGGTTGGGCATTGAGGAAGATCCCCTCACTGAAAGGGTGGTCAGGGATTGCCATGGGCTGCCCAGGGAAGTGGTGCAGTCACTGCCCCTTGGGGGGGTTTAAAAGCACGTGGGGATGTGGCTTAGTGGGGAACATGGCAGCTGCACTCGATGATCTCAAAGGTCTTTTCCACCCTGGACGAGTCTCTGACTTTCCAAACTGCCTCCCCACTGCTCCCCCTCCACCCTTTTCTCTCTCTGCAGGACCTCCCCCAACCTGCCGATGGAACCCCCCCGCCCTGGTGCCCGAGTGGCACGAGGCAGAGCTCAGGAGTGTCCCCCAAGGCAGTGGGACCCCGAGCCCCCCGTGGCCTGGGGGCTGCCCTCACTCACAGGGGTTGGCCCCATCAGTGACAATCAGCATCCGCAGGGAGCTCAGGCTCACGTCTCTTTGGTCTCGATGGGCCATCATGGCCCAGTGCAAGTCTCGGCACTTCACCAGAGCCACTTTGGCTGCAACACGACACAGAAACAGCGAGTGAGGCCAGAGCAAACCCTGCCATCAGTCATTTTCATGCACAAGGCAGTGCAACACTCCGGAATGAGGAAATTCTCACTAAAGCAAGGGAGCTTCAATTAACTGAGCCTGCTTAACAGCAAAGCCAACACACAACAGCATCTGCTGTGGCCTGCAGGCCACTGCCCACCACCTGAGCCAGGGTCTGTCACCATCACAGCTCCTCCTCCAAAGGCCATAAATCATTGCCACCCTCTAGATGTCCTTGGTGGGGCCTGGGGATCAACAGCTCTTGCTGTGCTCAACCATTTTCTGGCTTTCGTAGAAGAAACTGGCTCCAAGTCCATCAAGTTCCCCCAGTACTCACATGGCATTGGGACTTTGTGCATATTTAGAAATAAATTAGAATTTGGGCTTATTTACAAATAAATGGAACAGTCCCCTGCCCTCCCAACCTGCTGTCACACTCCTGTTCCAACCTGTGGCAAATCACCAATGGGAGAAGATTTGCACGACATTGGGGGCTTAAAATCTCCCACTAAGACTTAGAGGCATGAGCTCCAGCTCTGCCTGAGGACCTAGAAAATTGTGTGTACAGCTCCTAAATACAAATTAAGTATCTGTGGACATCAGTGAAACTGTTGGCCCCCGAGATCTGTTATGGGAGAGCAGGAGAGGACCTAAAGCACCTGAGATTTTAATGCCCCTCACTCCTTGATCCTGAGAACTCCAAGCTGGAGTTGTGGGACATCCAGAGTTACCTTTGTGGGCATGAACTCTCTGTACCCAGGAGAGAGGGCAGGTCTTCATCACAGAATAGGGCACACTGATGGTGTGCAGCTTGTTCATTACATTCTGAAAAGCAGGGGAAAGATGGTTAGAAAAGGGCTCCCAAACCCTTTATCAAGCAGGAATAAGAGTCACCCTCAGTGCCCATGAACCCCCAGCCCAGCAGGAGTTCACAGGGGGTTAGTGAGGATGTCTCTGGGATTCCCTCAGAGAATTGCAGATTTGGCAGGAGAGAAATGCTTGGTTTAGCAGGCAATGCTCCTCAGCCACGGCCTCAGATGCTGCCAGTATCACATTTCACAGAATCCCAGCCTGGCCTGGGTAGGAAGGGACCTTAAACCTCATCCAGTTCCACCCCCTGCCATGGGCAGGGACACCTTCAACAGCACCAAGTGGCTTCAAAGCCCCATCCAACCTGGCCAGGAACACTTCCAGAGACAGGGAAGCCAGAGCTTTCCTGGGAAAACCACTCCAGTGCCTCACCACCCTCGTAGGAAGGGATTGTTTCCTCCTATCCAAGGCACTCATTAAGCCCTCATTGATTCCAGAGGACTCTGGAATGCTCCAACTCACCGTGAGAATGCCGTGCCACAAGCCTGCATCCTTCTTAAAATCCAACACATTCACTATGGTTTCACCTGGGAAGAGAAAGTGGCAGCTGTGAAGTGCAAGGTGCCAGGACAGGTGTGCCCACTGTTGGTGCTGGAATGTGCCCATGGATGGACCTGTCCCTGCCTCTGCCAGAGCCCTGGGTACACGTGTTGCTGACCACAGCTCCTTGTTATGCAAAGCAACAACTGCACATCCCTTCCTGGGCAGGAACACATCCCAGAGGGCTGCCACAGAACCACACTCCAGCCTGGAGCATCCACCAGTGGGACAGGGAGGGTTTGAGCAGGGAAGGAGAGCAGAGAGCATCACTCAAGCCCTGACTCCCAGCAATGGAAAGGCAGGTGAGGGCTTCCAAGAGACAAAACTTTGCATTTTAAAGCACTTGGACCTACAGCTCTATAAATAGTTTTACTCATGGATATAGGAATTAGCCTGAAGAACAAGGCAGACCAGACCAAAGGCACATCCTACAGCAGAACTCTCTGGAATCCCACCAGCAGTTTCCAATCAACATTTTCTGGGTTACCAGAAAAGCCCCACTTTTTATTCCTCTCCATTACAGTCATGACAATGATGCAATTTTGGATGGAGAAAGGTTACACACAGCCCTCAGTTTACACTCACTTCTGGGGGCAGAATTCATCTGTGCTTTTTACTTCTTTTTTGAAAGGAGCTCCTGGCTACTGTAAAAACTATGGGAGGCAAACCCTTAAAAAGCTGTTGCTGAGCCTTTGTTCCTGTGGTGTTGAGTGCCCTCACCCACCTTCAGAGTAGTTGCAGGCCTGGGACAAGGCCTGGCAGTGAGCCAGCATTGCCACCCGGGACACAGTGACCCCCATGACACTGCCCTCCTTGCTGGTCTTGTACTGCAGGAGAGAGGAGACAGTCAGGGAGGGACTCTGGACCCCAGGGATGGAGGAAATTAAAGCACAGCGTCCAAACTGAGCCATCCTTTCCTTCTGTAAAGATGCTGAGACATTCTGGGTCAGCCCCAAGGTTATTGTGGGGGCAAACAGGCAACTCCAGGGGGATAAAACGAGTGTGTTTGTGTTTAGTTTACTAGTCCCGATTCTCACAACATCCCCTCCTGCTCCCCCAACAAACTGAAAAGCCAATTTGTAATTTAAGGGTGGCCAAATTACCCCTTGAACCACTGCAACCCCTCCAAGTTGCCTTCTGGCCCAGGAACAAAAAACAGGCTTTGCCAGGAAGAACAGAGGATTCAAACTGCTGTTGGCCTCAGCAGTGCCAGAAATCTGTTATCAGGCACCACCCCAGAGCTCAGCTGTCCTCACCCCTCCCTTGCTGGAACAAGAACAGGTCTCCACCTCATTCCAAGCAGAGCTCAAGGCCACAAAGGGTCTCAAAACTAAACTGAGCTTCTCAGCAGGATGTCCACAGTGAAAGACTTGTTTCAGTGGCAAGAAAGTGGGAAGTTTAAGGGAGTGAGGTGAAACTCTTCTGTCTCTGGTGATTAGAACATTAAATTCAGCTCAGGGAAGGTACTCTCTATTCCCCATTCACTGCTTACCTCAATATATGCTGGCTCAGTTCCTGCTGCTGAGATGTTGGGCTGCCAGTCCTTGGGAGATTTGGAGAGATATTTTGAATCTGTCACAACCCATTTGAGTCTGGGCCAACCTGGAGCCAAAATTAAACAGTGCATTAATATTAGTTTATTTATTGGGGGATTTATATTCTGCAGGAACACACTCAACCCCCTCATTTGTCCAAGTCCAGTTACACGAGCAGAATTCCAGGCCAAGAGCAGCCACCAGGCAGAAGGTTCATCTCATTTCTCATCAGGGAGTTCAGTGGGCAACAAGGCACTTCCTCTCCTCAGGAAAGATCCCTGCAGCATTCCTAAAAATAACTTGTTGTGCTGTGAATAACCTGCCTTGGAACCTGTCAAACGCCACTGAAGGGACAGCCCTGGCTCATGAGGTGGCTCCTTGTGACTTCCAGAACCCCAGAGTTCTGCCAGACACGTGGTTGGATCTCACCACACACACAGAACCCGCAGGACCTTGGTGACAGGATCAGAAGCTCCCCCTTTGCCCCCACAAATGCCTTCAGGCTCCAGTTCAGCTGCAGCAAAAGTCCAGTCAAAAGCCAGTACAGAACTGACTCACCTTTAAACTGCACAATTTCTCCATTTTGGGTTTTTGGGAGCCCTTTCAGACACACCTCAGTGGTGAGGGCCAGAGCAATCCCACAGCTCCCCAGGAGAAATCCAATCTGCTGCCCACCAGCATCCTGGGGGAAGAGTGGGAAAAGTCATTCCTGTTCTCAGATGACACAACTCAGCTTCTCCCTTAAAAATCCAGGGTTTGTTGATGTTGGGCAGCTCTGGAAATGTTGTGGGGAGGAAAAAGAAGAAACAACTCATTCCCACCAACACTCAGAACACGACTGGAGCAACCTGGGCCAGGGGAAGGTGTCCCAGTCCATGGCAGGGGGTGGAGCTGGAGGGGCTTTAAGGTCCCTTCCCACCCAAACCATCCTGGGATCCTATGACACGTCATTGGCAGGATTAAAATGCACTGGATGTGAAACCCAGGGAAAACAACAGCACTCAGGGCCATCAATGGAAACCCAGATGCTTCCAAGAGGAATCAAGAGGCAAAACACCAGCAAAACATGTAATTACACTGAAATAATGAGACCTCTCTACCCCCAGGAGCTAATTTCTGCTGCACAAGGATAAAAGCTCTGAAATGAGGAGGCTCACTCAGAAACTCATTGGCCAAATACTGCAGCAGTTGGAAGGTGGCACGTGGCTGCTACAGCAGCTTGTGCAGAGAAAAGGAACCAAAGCTCTGGGTGCCAGAGTGCTCCCAGACCAGCTCCCAGCTCCTTGCCACCTCTCCTGCCAGGTGTTTGCCAGGAGCCTGTTGCTTCTGTTGCCTCTTGGGAAACCCTACAGCTTCCCCCAGTTCTTGCCATGGCAGTGACAGGGCAACAGTGCAAAAACTCTGGTAAAGGGAACACTTTGTAGAGCAGATCATTTACAAAAAGTGCCTTGAAGTCTTCAGAAACACTGAGCACCTCCACCAGCAGCAGAGTCAGAGGCTGGCAGAGCCCAGCAAGGCTGGATTTAACCCCCTCCCTGACCAGGGGGCAGCTCCACACTATCATCTGTCCTCTAGAAAGGACTTGCAATAAGGGAATGAAGACTGCAGCATTTAGGAGAATTGACTGGCCCCAGCTGCTCAGCACAGCTCTGGTCAATATGTTTTTCCATTTTTAAATGCTCTCCCAGGCTCCCAAAGGTCCTTGCTGGTACAGAGCTGCTCAGGCAGCAGCTGGAGGCCAGGAAATGTTGTCAGAGGCTGATGGTCTGAGCTGGTTTCCATCCCACATCAGCCTATGGCTCCTCCAAGTTGCAGCAACGTTACCTTTCTGGTAAGAGGTACCTCTATAGGCACTGGGATCACCTCTGCCAGCAGACAGCCATAAAATGCCACCATGAACATCACAGGGTCGTTGTTGGGATACACAAGGGCCACCTGCAACCCACAGGAGCGTGCTGGTTACTCGAAAGAGAAGTTCAAAGCTGCAGTGACTATTAAAATGTTGTGTTATTCCACATTTTTTTTCTCCCACAGAATGCATGGAATGTGCCTGAGCTCCTCATGGAGTAACAACCCCACTGCCATGTGTCCTGACAGGGGAAGGTGCACACACAGCCAAGGCACAGAGAGCAGGCTCTGCATCTCTCTCAGAGCCTTCCTTGCGAGTACTTCAAAGTTCAAAGCCAAGAAGCTGCTCCCAGAGGAGCCAGAACCACTGAAAAATCCCACAGACTTCTTTTCCAAGTAGCCTATCCCTGGAATCAGACTCTCACCATGAAAAGAACAAGACTCTGGAGTTTGTGGTAAGTCGCAGCCCCCCCCAAACCCTCTTTTTACCCCAGAGGGACAGTCCCAAAGTCATTACCCTGTCTCCAGGTTTTAACACAGGCTCATTTTTGGTCCCCAGTTTATTGAGCAGGGTGTAGGCCAGCTTGAGACTTCTGCTCCACAGTTTGCCTGGAACACAGAGCACAGAGACTTGCACAACCCCAACCCAAGCAGCTGAGAGAACAGCTCAACTCTTGGCTGTCCTTATGATCTCCAGTTACTCTGCTCTGCCCACAATGCCCTCCAAGCCCAGGAAGGCTTTTGGGAGCACCCCAAGCCCCCCAGCCCTGTGCTGTGCCCTCTGCTGCTCCTTGGGGCAGCAGGGGCAGCGAGGGCTGGGGCTCAACTCACCATATGTGAGGGTATAAACTGGTTTTCCTGTGACATCCAGAGCTGTCAGACAGGGGCACTTGGCCTGGGTGGTTCCCCAGCGCTGCAGAGCTGCTTCCAGGGCAGGAGGCCAGTTACACACCACTCCCAGGGGCTCCCCCTTCACTGGGGTCATCTGCCTTCCCTCGGGCTTGGGCTGGTTTGGGTCGGGCTGGGGGACTGAGAAAACCCAAAGAGAGTTCCAGTATATCTCAGAACGTTTCCAGTATAATCCAAACATAGCAATATTCCCCCTCTCTTCCCATTTGCCACCTGCTGAGCTGGGGAGACACTGAAAACAAACCTACAGGGGATGAGGAAAAGCATTGGACAGTCCTGTCCCAGCCCATTTCCTGGGGAGTCCTCCCTAGACAGGACATCATGAACAGCCTTCTCCCAGGGTGCTGTTTAAAGGTGTTCATCTCATCAGAGAGGAAAGAACACAGAACTGGAGAGAGGCAAATCTTGCAAAAGAAGGTGGGAATGAAATTCCCAGCAAGAACCATCCCTCTGGGGAAATTTGTTAAAGTGGCCTTTAAGAGGCTTGAAAAATCTATTTAAGTATTTTTGTTAAGAAGTTTAGTGCCAAGGAGGTCCCTCAAAGCTCAGCAGAACAGTAAATTGCTTCTAACACTGGTTTTGTGTCAGAGGCTTTCGTGCAGTCAAATGGTGAATCAGAGTCAAACTTGGTATCAGGGGCACAAATGAACTCAGCTCCTTGCACATGTACTTGGAACAAATGATGAATAAACCCATTACTTGTGCCCTTACCTTCCACAATTTCTTCAAAATCATCCACAAAGAATTCTTTCAGGGGTGGCCTTTTAGGTCTTTTCAAGGTGTTGAGCAGCTGCTGGATTTTCGTGGAGACTCTGCTGCTCACAGGGACACCTGGAGGGGAAGATTTGGGCCAATCAAAGTTCCTGTGTCTGTCTCAAACACTTTTACACCTCAGCCCTTCCAGTGCTGGGCACTCCTCTTGGGCACCCACTCCTTCTGGTACAAGTGCAGCCCAGGAGATGTCCATGCCAATGGCACAGCCACTCCCAAGCTGTGCAGGGAGGAGGAAGCTGTGCCTTTAGTCCCCCCTGAGCTGTGCTGAGCCCCTGGGGGGCCGTACCATCAGCAGTGTCCATGAGGCTGGAGCGGTTGGAGCCCTTGTGCATCCCCTTGACAACCCCCGAGGGGGGCAGGTCGATGGCTGCTGGTCGCCCCAGGGCAGGGCAGGTGCTGGCTGTGACATCTGGGGGGACTGAGAAACTGTCTAAAAAAAAGAAGAAAGCAGTTAAATACCCCTTTTATAGCAGTGGGAAACAGAAAACCTGGCACCAGCGTTAAGGGTTTAATGGGCTGGATGTCTGGGAGTTGTTGTTAATGTTAAACACACTGATTCCTAAATGTCAAGCAGATTATCTGCTCTGGAAACAAAAAAAACCCCAAAACCCCAAAGGCACAAGGTTCTGTCCATGTCAGGAAAGTGGTTCAGCAAAACAGAATTCCTATTCTTGGTTTCTAACCTTGAAGCTCAATCTTGTGACATTCAGGAGTGTAAAAAGAAATACAAAAAGCCCCCAAAAGTTGGAGATTCACGTGAGCTCTGAAATGTCCCCTGCCCAGCACAAACCCCTCCCTCACCTATGCACTGATTTCTCTTGCTAGAATTCTATTATTTGGCTTTTTTGTCAGTGAGGGCTTTGGAAAACAAACCACGTGGGAGTTTGACCAAAGCAGATCAGCAAAAATCATGTTGGGTTCCAATCCCTTCCAGCTGGGTGGGTACAGAGCCTGTCCAGCACCTACAGAATAAATCCAGTTAAACCAAGTGTGAGCTGGGTCTTTCTTCTGCTTGAAGAAGAAAGACTGTCCTGCCTTTGAGATGAGGCTGGAACTGCATCCTGCAGGAATTCTCCAATGAACTTTCCCTTAAATAAAGGACTTTTGCTTACATGGGATTTCTTTACACAACCCAGCAGGTTCAATCATCTGATAGGGAAGAATATTCTATCCTGGCTTAACAGCACCAGCAACTGTTGCTTACAAAGGAAAAACCCAACAAATCTGAAGCTCAGAGAGTCTGAAGCCAGATCCTGAATCATTCCCACTGGAAGGGTTTTGTGGTTGAATCTGTGTGCATTTCCCTTTTTCTGAGGAGAAGAACCCACCCATTTCTGCATCCCTTTGGAGATACAGAGGCAAAGAGCAGTTCTCATTCCCTGGACTTCTCAGATCTCTGGGAAGGGCCTGGATTTGTATCATCCAAACATCTGCAGGACTTTTTATGGCTCTCTCCAGAGAGATGCACAGAACTGTGTATGTGAGAGTTCTACTCATTTAAATCAGGTGTTAACATGGGATAAATGTGGCAAATATAATTCTGACAAAGATTTAGAGCTTCTATTTTGCATAAAACACTAATTAGATTAGATAGTAGACGCTCTGTAGGTGAAAAGCTGTATTACCTTAATTCATTACAAAAGGTAACGTGGCTTCCTGCATTCTCCAATTAAAAACAGCCTCTCTGCTTCAAAGACATTAATTATATTGACTACATTTTATGGGCAATTTCCTCAGTTTTCCATTTCAGGAAACAATTTGCACCCCAGCAAATAAACAAACAAAAACAACAGCAATTAAAAAAAAAAAAAAGTGAAACAGTTCAAACCACCAGCACTTCTATGCACTGCTTGCCCCAGAGCAGTTAAGCAGAAGCAGAGAGCACACAGAATACAGACATGTCCTATGGTGCAGGAATTTCCTCCCCAGCAGCTCAAAAGGACAAACACACACAGAGCAAAAACAAACTTGGCCATTTCATACAGAAGCATCAGCAGCAAGGAGCACCTCAGAGCCTCAGAAAACTGAGCCTGGGGTATCCAGATCTGCAGGTTCTGCTCCATCTCCTCAGGACCTGGATGCTCTGGCTGTTCCTCAGACAAGGCAGAGCTGGGCTAAAGCTTTCCTCTGACGACCCCAGTTTTTAAGGACAGGCTCATTTGTTCACACACTCGGCTGGGTTGGGTTCTTTGTTCTGATCCCACGCAAACAGTAAAGCACCAAGGTGAGGATGTCAAACACAGCCTCTCCCCACTCCACAGGCACAGACACCCCCAGGGACTGGGCAGGACACTGGAAATGCCACTTGCACAGGGCAGCTCTGTGCCCACAGGAGCTCCCAGAGACACAAAGCACCCCAGGCTGAGGCCGTGCCTCCTGCTCTGGCCACGCTGTCCCTGGAGCCTCCTGTGCTTCCAGAAGCTCCTGCTGCCCCACTGCCCCTTTTCCAGCCACCTCAACCTCCTGAGCTCCTTCAGGGGAAGCCCAGCGTGATGGTGCCACTCCAACCGAGGCCGGGCAAGTCCCACCAACACCAGCTGAACCCTGGCTCCCAACTTCGCTGTGGGCACAGGCACCTCCAGCTCTGCCCAACCCAACTGGACTCGAAGCGCTCGTGCTGTCCGGACCCCGCTCCTACCTATTCGAGCATTGGCAAATACATCAGCTAGTGACCCACTGGTCCCTTTGCCTTCTCCATGGGACAGTGTAGAGGATGCTGATGAGGAGGTGGATGACCCCTGGACGGATCTGTTGATCCAGGACTCAGCATTCTGTAAGCTCTGGTGCACCGCGGCCGAGAGCGCGGCCTGGCGCCTCAGCGAGCCCTCGTCCTCGGAGGCGGACGACGTGTCTGTGTGGAAGCACAAAGAGAATCCAGCTGCTCAGGGGAAAGCACAGGGCACTGAACAAGCTCTTTCCAGTCACACATCAACAGGCTCTCACAGCGGAGCTGTTTGCCACGGCCAAACCTTTGAAGCGTGTGCCGGTGGGAACGCGCTCACCCCCCGCCCGGCGTCTGCCCCTCTTGGATTCAGGAGCTGCCTTCCCCTGCCTCTCCAGAACTTATCCCTCACTGCTTTGCCATTGATGCTCCAGAGTATCAGGGGCTGGTGTGCCTAGCCGCGGCCATCCTGAACTGCAGAGGGAGGGGGCAGTGTGGCTGCCCCAGTGCAAGCGCCCAGAACAAAGCAGAGCTCAGGAAACAGCCCTGCCAAGGCCACGGCACAGCGTGCTTTTGTCTGGGGCTCTAAATGGGGCCCTTTCAATGGCAGAAAACAAACAAAAAAGCCCAACCCCAAAACAAAACAGAGAAATGTGCAACAAGGAACCGCTCCCCGTGTGTCCCAGAGCACAGACACCTCGGCTGTCCCCAAACTGCGAACTCGGTGCTTATTTATCAGGAACCAGCACCCAGTGCCTGAGATGTTGGTGCTAAATACAAACATTCAGGCGGCTTTGGCCTAAAATGTTGGTGTTCTTGAAAGTGATTTTCTGCCTACACTGGAATGGTGAGTTAAATGATTGACCCATGTTCTACCCACTTGCCAGAGTGGAGTTGGGAGCTGGGGCAAAAGGCTGACTCCAGCCCCAGTGTACAGGCTGCCCTGCACCCACGGGACACCCCCAGCTCAGGGTGTGCTGCAGTCCTGGACAAGGGAGCACAGAGCTGAGCCCCAGGCAGACACCAGGAACATGCACCAGCCCCCAGCACAGGAAGGGGAAAGGGAAGTGTGATAACACAGGAGGAGGAGGAGGAGGAGGAGGAGTGACATGGCCCAGCAGAGCAGGCTCAGAGATATGAATTCCCCAGGGAATGGCAATTCATAACATTTGGATGATTCAATCCAAATGGCTGCGATGCTTCTGCACAAGGAGACACGACACAGCAAATCACAGAGACTCGCTGGGAAGCCAGCGCTGGGACACACAGGGTGCACATGCACCACACCAGGCACCATGGCATCCAGGGGCTTCTGCTGCAGCCACTACACGCCAGGGGTGGGGAAAGTCCTGCAAGTGGTGGAATCCCACTGGACCCCGCCGAGGTCCTTGCCCAGAAATGTTCATCACTGCAAATCCTGCTCCTGGCGCCGAGCACTGAACCTCGGCCAAACCACGATGTGCAACAGGAACAGGAGGGAGGGAAGCAGGAGCAGCCTCAGCACAGGCCTGGCTCAGCTCTGGCCAAGCTGGAATGTCCTGAGCTGGACCCACAAGGATCACCCCAGTCCAGCTCCAGGACACCCCACAATCCCACCACACGGCTCTTTAGGACCTCCCAGGAGAGGAGCCACTTTCCCAGCCCTGGCAGAGCTCCAGGACTGGTGCAGGTGTGTGAGGAGCTGGAACATTCAGAGCACAGCCCTCCCTGGGTTTGGGAGCTGCTGGTGCTGAGCCCCTGGGCAGTGCCCAGCCTCACCTGGGGGGGTGCAGGCCTCTGCTGGGGACTGGACGAAGGTGGAGCGTCGCTTGGTGGGCATGGGCAGGGCCATCTTCTGCTCCTTGTGCTTGGCCAGGGCTGCCTGCACGGCCTCAGTGTGGATATCTGTGGGCACAGAGGGCACACACCCCCTTGGCAACAGCACAGCAGGAAGGAGCACGAGGCTCAGTCCCCATTTCCAGAGCCTTCCCAAGGACTCTGGAGTGACACTGCCTTTTGTTTTCTTTTTCAAACTAACTGAGCTTTCTGAAGTTGGCAAGCTGAAGGCAGGGCCAGGTCTTTTGGTCTGGAATCTTCTGGATTAGTCATTAAATCTTTGTGTCTCTGGCAGGTTTTATAGAAACCTCAACCCCACCAGATCACTCCCCTCAGCCAAAGATTACCCTCAAATATGCCTGTGCACAGTTTAAATATGCACAGAGTGTGTGCAGCCCCAGGTGCACCTCACATCTATACACTGACAGTTGTCTGATTTAGGAAAAACATTCTGTTCCCAAATGGATGCAGATTTCATGTAAATCCTGGAATTTTAAGTGTGGCTGTAAATACAGGCTGATTAGGAACTGAAACAGGCTGGGATGAGAGTTTTCCATCCCTCTGCAACCCCCACAGCACTGGTGAGGAGAAAACAGCTTATTAAAGAGCTGCTACGACCAAGGAGAGCTCATCTACATTAATTTCTCAGTTTAATGTATTTTATTCTTTTGCAAACCCCAAACTGGGCCCTCTAACACTCCCTGAATTGGTGGGATATGACAGTGCCACTGCAGAAGGCAGATTTGAGAAACTTTAATTGCCCACGTTGAGAAGAAAACTTAATTCTTGTTATTGCAAAGTGAAAAACAAAACCAGGAGGAAATAAAAACTAAGTGCCAACACCTCCTCCATTGCTGAAGCAGAGGAGGAGTCCAGGAGGGTGCTGGGAAGTCCTTCCTGCTGCTCCTTGGAGCAGCTCTGCCTTTCCAAGCTCCCAGAGAAGATGCAAAGCAACCACTGACTCCAGGAACTGATGGTTACCTGTCTCCTCCCTGAACCTGCTCACCTCCAGACAAGGCTGAAGAAGGGGTTTTTTTCCCATTTTGTGAACGATTTGCACCCACCAGTGGCATCCGAACAAGAAAATCAAGGTGGTGACAAATTAGTTGCCTTTGCTACTCATAATTCCCTTTGACTGAGCAGCTGCAGCCCCACGAGTCTGAGGTTTCTCCACTCAGAACCACCCTGGCAGGGCTGGCCATCAGTGGATGGATTGGACTCTTGGTTCCTTGAGAGGACACAGCACTTCCCTGCCCTGGGGAGCCCAGGGGGCTCCTGCCCTGCCCTCACCAGATCGATATCGTTCATCCCGGGCTCCCCCCGAGCGACCTCGGTGGAATTTGGAGGAGGAGGAGGATGGTGCTGCGGCTGGAGCTGCAGATGGAGCAGGCATTTGAGGTCTGGAGTCCTTCTGTAGTGCTGGATCAACCCCTGGAAAATGGAGCAGACAATAAAAAGGAGCTTTTTGTGACCCCCCCTTTTGCTGGTTATGGGTGTTGGGAAGCTGGTTTTTCACTCCATGTCCCAGTGATCAGCTCATTATTGACTGGAAAACCAATAATAAACCAGCAGCAAGAGCCCTTGCTGTTCCCACTAATTAAAAACCCAGAGAGATCCTCCAGTTGTCCAGGTCTGGCTCCTTTCAGCACTTCAAGTGTGTGGCTTTTATCATCCAGGAAAAGTTTGGTTTTCCCACGAAAACAGGGGGCTAAACAAATAATTTGGTAAGAAATTATCACTTCGCCTAAATCAGCAGGAGTCACTGGGAAAATCCAGTTGCTATTGGATGTTCAATTCTAAAATGAATCCATGTGGCAGGGGGAAGTTTTAAAAACTAAAACCCAAAGGTCACCCAGTTGGAATTTCCTCCAGGTTGTCACCTGGAGTCGTGCAAAAAGAAGAGCAATTGTGTCACCTCAATGTGCACTGCTTTGGAATTCTCACAAACTGCCAAAGGATCAGGGAAATGGGAAGGAAACCACAAATCCAGGGCTTCAGTTCCAGTTACACCACTTCAGAGCTGGGTGGATGGATGTAAACAACTCCAGGCAAGTGCCTCGAGCTCAGGGACTCACAACACCAGCAAATCCCCCCAAACCAGTTGCAGGAATCTTCACAGGATCCCAGAATCCCTGAGGTTGGAAAAGCCCTCCAGGACCATCCAGTCCAGGCTGTGCCCCATCCCCACCTTGTCCCACTGAGAGTCACATCCAGCCCTTCCTTGGGCACCTGCAGGGCTGGGCACTGCCCCCCTCCCTGGGCAGCCCCTGCCAAGGCCTGACCCCCCTTGCCAGCCCCAAATTCCCCCTCCTGGCAGGGATTGCAGAGAATTCCAGGGGCCCCCTGAGCCCCCTTTGCTCCAGGCTGAGCCCCCCCAGCTCCCTCAGCCCCTTCCCCAGCTCTGTTCCCACCTCCCTTCCAACATCCCAAAGAGCAAGATTAGAAATCCAGAGTCCCAGTTCACCCCCATCCCAAAGCATCACAGTTTGTGCCCCTTCCTGTGGCTCTGACAAACAGTTTAATATGTTTGCAGCATTTATTTGCCTTCATTCAACCCAACAGTTTTCTTTTGATCCACTGAGCAGGAAAGCTGCACTTTCTCTGATCACTGGAGTATTTACAAATCCAGGCACCCACTAGATGTCAGCAGCAGATTTAACACTCCTGTCAATGAATTATTAAATTCATATTCAGTCCTTTCATAAGCCTTGCCTCTCCTCTCTCTGTGGGGCATCTCATGGCAAACACACCATTCCAGGCAGGAGGGGATCAAAGGTGGCTGGAAGGGAGATGACACACGAGAACAAGCTCTTTGTTTCAAGATTTTTGCCCTGACATAATAACATGTTCCAGTGGCCCAACACAGTGTTCAGGAGGGAAAAGTGTAAATCACTGATGGTTGCACAACAAAGCAGCACGAGTGAGCTGAGCCTGGCAGGTGACAGGTGATTTATTCAACATTCCCTTTGGAATAATCCTGCCAGAGCTGCACTTTCTGCTGGCAGGAACATGACAACTCTGACAGAGAGATGAAAAATGAATTATTTTTTATTTATTACTGGCTTTTGGAAGATGCTGTGGGTCTGCTAATTGTCTTCAGATTCTGAAAAAAATTGACTCTTTTGTGATCTCTGTGTTTTGGTGATTTTAGAGATTCAGAGACTGAATCATTCTGAGATCAACAAGGATAAATGTTTGCATTAATAACAAGGACAGCAGTGCCACATTCCCAAGGAAGCAGCAGCCAAACCTGTTACTCTGCTGTCTGCATTGGGAAAGGAAGAGCAGTGCTCCTGTGGCACTGGCTATTCCTCAGGAAAGATGATTTATTTCAAGCTACATGTCTGTAAAAAACATGGAAATAATGAACTGGAGTATCCAGGGCAGACTGAAAACCCAGGGACACCCAGTCCAGAGAACTCCTGGGATCAGTCACAGAACCATGGAATGCTTTGGGTTGGAAGGGACCTTCAATCCCACCCAGTGCCACCCCTGCCCTGGGCAGGGACAGCTCCCACTGGCCCAGGGGGCTCCAGCCTGGCCTTGGGCACTCCCAGGGATGGGGCAGCCACAGCTCCTCTGGGCACCCTGTGCCAGGGCCTGCCCACCCTGCCAGGGAGGAATCCCTTCCCAATATCCACCTCTCCTGCCCTCTGGCAGTGGGAAACCATTCCTTGTGTCCTGTCTCTCCAGGCCCTTGGAAACAGTCCCTCTGCATCTTTCTTGGAGGCTCCTTCAGGTACCAGAGGCCACAATGAGGTCATCCCAGAGCCTTCCCTTCTCCAGGCTGAACAATCCCAATTCCCCACCCTTTCCTCCCAGCAGAGCTGCTCCATCCCTCTGCCCATCCTGGTGCCTCCTCTGGATTTGCTGCAGCAGCTCCACGTGCTCCCTGTGCTGCTCCCCAGGGCTGGAGGCAGCTCTGCAGGTCTCACCAAGGGACAGACACAGCACAGCCTGCAAAGCTGCTCCAGAGCCTCCCTTCCCAACCTTTGGAGCAGGAGCCAGCCCCGAGTGACAGCCCTGGGACCACAGCTCCAGCAGCAGACTGAGAGGCACAGATAAAGATGGATGTTGCACCAGGGAACAAATGCAGGTCCCAACCAGTGCTGCCCTAGCTCCAGAATAAGGAGGCTGTGAATGGTGCTCAGCTTTAGCAGCAAGGATCTCCCCAGTGATCCTGGCACACCCTGACGTGCCCCCTCCCCTCCCAGCCAGGAAATGCAGACACTCTCTGAGCCAGAAATGGGGCACACGAGGTGCCAGCACTGGGGGGGTTGTTGGTGTTGTTGTTGGGGACTAAATTAATTTCCTTCTCATTACCAAGGTGACCTGATTCGGAGTCCCTCACGCATGACTTCCACAGGAGTTTTGCAGCAGGAGATTCCCAGACACTGGGGCAGCTCAGCGTGAGAGGTATAAGAAGCTGGAGGGCTGAGCAGGAAGGGCAATTAAACCATCGTGTTAATTGGGGACCTCCATCCTCCTGGGCCTCTGCCTGGACTCTGGTTCTGTCTGCAGCTCCCAAAGCCCCACAATTAACAGAGCAGGGCACACTCTTGCCAAATGCTTTTCCCCCTCCTAATTAAACAGTTTTGGAGACAAACCCAACATGTGAGAGCAGTGCCAGGCATGAGGGGCCCAGGATCTTCAGCCTCCCCAGACCCAGGACTGGAGCAGGGCTCTGAGGGGCTCCTGGGCCACCAAAGCATCCCAAGGCTCCTCCTGGGCTCAGGACCTCCACTGGCACAAACTCCGCCTCGAGGACTGTAAAACCTGCTCGACAAATATCTCCTCCTAAAGAGGCATTACTCATTTATACACCACTTTTGGGCCTCTTCAGACAGAAGCAGATTTGAGTCTCTGAGATTCCCATCACACCCCAGCCAAGGGAGTAGCCCTGGTCTGTAACAGAATCTCCAATTTGAAGGCTAAATTCAGATTTTGGCTTGCCTGGCTCCCAGAACACCCTGATCCTTCGGGTGCAAAACCCAACTTTTATCTCAGACAAGGGAACAGGCCCCAGCTTTAGGTGAGCACATGAGCAGACCCAACCTGAGAGCCAGCTGGGCTGGACAGCAGCAATGGCACCAGGCAGTGGGGTGGGGTGGGAGGCTCTGGAAGTTGCCACAAGACAACTTTGTGCCCCTCCACCAAGTGCCTGAAGGGAGCTGCTGCCCTTCCCCCCATCCTGTGATGCCTTTGGGCAATAAATGCCCTTGCAGCCTTCACTCTATCACTTTTTTTTGGCACTAGACTTGGGAAATTCCAGTGGATCCGTTCAGGTCTCCCTGTCACACCCAGTCACTGCCCAAAGTAAGAACCACACGGAACAAGGACCTACCTTGGCTTTGTGGGACATATGGAGCCAGCAGCTTTGCTCTCTTCTTCTCATACCCCTTCTGGGTGATGTCCCCTGAAACCAAGCAAAGAAAACTCATTTAATCACAGCAGAATTTTGCAGCTTGAAGTCTGTTTGCTTCTCTTTTCAGTGCCACGAAAGTTTCACCTGAACACAGCTGAAGAAAACCTGAAACCCAACAAATCCAAGAACATTAGGACTTCAAAGCTCCATGTTACAGAACTTCTGCAGTTTCCCTTGGGATCAGAGACCTACACCATCCACTATTTAAATGCAATAACTTGGATCAGAGCAGTTATCTGGATGGAATATCAAAGCAGTAAGAACCCAAAAAGGGAAACTGGGAGTGCATGGAAATATTCTGTAACCACAAAGCCAACCTGGGTGAACAAAGTGGAATCATTCCCAACCAGCAGGGAGAAGGGGAAGTGCAAATTCACAGCCTCACCTTCAACTAATCAAACTGGGAGCAGCTTTCAGCAAACAGAGAGAGTCCACTGCAGGAGCTGCTTAGGGCACCTCCAAAAAGTGCAGTGGGGATGGACAGAGTCAAAGCTCACCAAGCACAGCCCATGATCCAGGACATCAGCTTCTCTGGGCACCCTGTGCCAGGGCCTCCCCACCCTCACAGGGAGGAGTTTCTTCCTAAGATCTCATCCAAACCTACTCTCTGCCAGTTTGAATCCATCCCCCCTTGTCCTGCCACTCCAGTTCCTGATGAACAATCCCTCTCCAGCCTCCCTGGAGGCCCTGCAGAGCCTGGAAGGTGCTGGGAGGTCTCCACACAACCCTCCCTTCCCCAGGATGGCCATTCCCAGCCCTCCCAGCCAGGGCAGGTGCTCCAGTCCCCTTCTCAACCCTGTGGCCTCCTCTGGACTCACTGCAACAGTTCCACCTCCTCCTTCTTTTGGGGGCTCCACAACTGGACCCAGGACTCAGGTGGGGTCTCACAAGAGCAGAGCAGAGGGAGAGAATCCCCTCTGGAGTGATCATTATTAGAGAGATTATTCCAGAATAAGTATTTGTAAACTTTTCCCTTCTTTTAGAAACTAATCTGTCTGATCCTGGAGATGCACCATCTGGCTGCTGTCTTTTGTTTTAATTTCTCACATTACATCAGAACCACAAGAAAGGCTGAAACCTTGAAGGGATTAAAACAAAAAAGCCCTGCAGCATTTCCAGCCTTTTCATAGCCTGCCCTGCACTTAGAACCTCTTATCTCTGGGGCCCCAAAGGTTGGGAGCAACCAGCACAGCACTGAGAGAACAGAACCATTTGGTACAAAGCTAAAACCAAGCACAGTTCCAGGACAACCAGCAGTGAGGGGTCACAAACTGGATGATTTCTTTGCCATGAGCCTGATCACTGGGAGGGAGCAGCATCAGCCACAGGGTTTGCTCCCAACGGGCTCCTCCTGCCTGAGCTGGGGGGCCACACCACAAACAGGGGTGGCAGGGCTCTCAGCCACCCAGCACCAGCAGTGTCTCTGCTCAAACATTCCAGCCAGCTGCCCAGTTTGGTTCCAAAGGGGATCTGTGAAATGCTTGGACAGGGAATGGGCTCCACTGCTTTGTGCTGGGCACCAAATGCCAGTGGCACAGAAACACACTGACTGGGACTTTCAGAGCTGGGGTTCAATGGCCTCAAACTGACAGGGGCTGGATTAGATCTCAGGGAAAACCCCTTCCCTGGCAGGGTGGGCAGGCCCTGGCACAGGGTGCCCAGAGCAGCTGTGGCATCCCATCCCTGGGAGTGTCCAGGGCCAGGCTGGAGCCACTGGGCCAGTGGGAGGTGTCCCTGCCCAGGGCAGGGGTGGCACTGGGTGATCTTTAAGGTCCCTTCCAAGCCAACCCATCCCATGATTGCCTGGCTCTGTGGCTCAGCACAGGGGGTGTGCCTGCACACACAACTTTATCTCCCTCCTCTGACACCACATCGGAGCCAGGCCCCAACAAGCCCCAACAAATCCAGCAGCTGAAGAGGAGAATGTCCATGAAGCTCAGAAGCACCAAGCCAAGCAGTAACTCTAATGCCTGACTGCAGGGCAGAGCTCAGGACCAGCTGGCCCAGCTCGCTGGCCAGGGACGTGCTGGGGCACAGGGACACCCCAGGCAGAGCCCACGGGCACCAGGGGCTCCAAACCCACCAGCTGTGCCCACAGCTGCCTCTCTGTTTGCAGAGGACCGTGGAGTGCCCTGTGTGAAGGCATCCCCTGCCACAGCTCCCTGGGCCCTGCCCCTGCTGCCCCCCACTCTCCTCCCCTGCAGCTGGACAGGCCAAGTGCCCTGAGCTACTCCTGCCAGGTGTAAAGTCATCTCATGACCATGATGTGATTGTTGCAACCACAACAGTCCAGCCCAAATGACACCCCAAGCTTTGGGAGGCAGCAAGTGTCTGTTTGAAAGGATTGAATTTATTGAATAGAGCCTCTTCTCCCAGGTCATGCACAGCCCAGACCTGGTACCAGTCCACTGGGATACAAAATGAAGAACAACTGAGGGAGAAGTTTCCTTTCACCCTGTTCCTTTTCTGCTGATCCACAGGAAATGGAAACAGTGAGACCCAGACACAGCCATGGACTTGTCATGGAATGCCATAAATCACAGCCACAGGAAGGGCACCAGGGCAGCAGGGCTGCCATCTGCAGGACCAGCCATCCCCTGACACAAACCATCAGCCCCAGGGCCACAGACTGAACACCCTGTCCCACTTGGGGGGACAAATCCTCCCTGAGAGCCCCAAACCCCCCCCTGGGAGCTGCAATCCTCCTCCAGGCAGATGCAGGACAGGGCACTGCAAAGGGGCATCAGCAAAGCCAATGAGAGGTGGCAATAAGGCTTCCAAAGGGGGTTTGTTCATTCCTAGGGGAGAAATGAGAACCACAAGCAGTGCTGGGATGCTCTCCTGGCTCAGCTGTGGCTCTGAGGTCAGTCTGGATTTATCTGCAGCTCAAGCCTCCCCAAGCTGAGGAGGCCCCAGGCAGGAAATGGGGCTCTGCTCCAAGGGAAGCAGCTTCAGGGTGAGCTGAGCTGCTGCTGGGGTGGAGGGAGAGGCTCTTCTTCCTTCCTGTCACTGCTGCAGTGACAGCTCAGGGGCAGGGATGCCTCCAGCTCCCACAGGTAACCAGAGCCCAGGTGTAAAGACAGCCCCCCAGCCACTGCAGCTGTGGACCTGGGGAATGGTTTGGGTGGGGAGGGACCTTAAAGATCATCCCACCCCTGCCCTGGGCAGGGACACCTCCCACTGTCCCAGGGGGCTCCAGCCTGGACATTCCAGGGATGGGGCAGCCACGGATCCCTGCCCACCCTGCCAGGCAGGAATCCCTTCCCACTCTCCCATCTCACCCTGCCCTCTGGCAGTTTGAAGCCATTCCTCCCTGTCCTGCCCCGGTGATGTTCTGACCACTGGGAGTGCAAAAGGAAGGATGAACTCGCAATGGCAGAGAGGGGAACCCAGGGAAGGGCTCCAGAGCAGCCTGGGTGTTACCCCTGTGTTCAAATCCTGCAGCAGAGCAGAATCCTGGAGCCTCTGGAGCCTCCAGATCCTCACTCAGCACCCGGGAAGGTGACGCCAGGCAGCTTTTCAGCAATTAGTGCTGATGATCTTTTCTCCCCAGTGGTGCTCAATGAGTGCAAGGTGGTAACACCAGCTAATCCTGCTGGGCTCAGACAATGCTCCTCTTTCAACATCCCTGCTCCCCTTCCCCCATGGAATGAGAACACTGAATCATTTACTGTCTAACAAAACCATAATTACTACAGTGGAGACATTAAGGACAATGATCACGTAGTGCACAACATCTCCCTGCACAGCCTGCAAACACTGGGCTGGAGCAAGGCAAGGACTCCCATCTGACAGCAGCTTGGGGGCACTTCTGAAATATGTTTGGGTGCTTTCAGGAAAAAGAAGAAATCTGTTGATGTTGCAGCAGTTTGTGCTGGCAGGGAATGATGGCAGGGACCCCCCCCAGCCCCAGGCACAGGCAGCCACTCTGCTGAGAGCTCTAATGAGATCCCAAGGAGAGGAATGAAATGGTTCTGTCCTCACTGCTGCAGCTGCTGCCAGCTCCCACCCCTACAAATGACCTGATGGCTCTGCCTCTCCTGCCTGTTCCCCTGTTGATCTCCAGGCACAGGACAGAACATCTCCCAGGGGTTTTATCAGCTTGAAGCTGCTCTGAAAGATCAGAGCACAGAGCCTGGGCTGCAGGGCTTGAGGCTGGAGCACCTGGCCCTGGCCAGGAGGAAAACCCAGAAGCGCTGCTGGAAGTCCAGAAGGTTCTTCTGGGGCAGGGAAGGTGTTCCAAGAGTGCCTGCAGAGGCAGGTGGCACCTCTGAGGAGCCCAAAGTGAGGACTAGGAGCACTTGTGGCCTGATCAGCAAACAGACAAAAGCCCTTGGGAGAGAGAATGTCATCACTCATTGATTCATGTGTTTACAGCTGGTTCCTTGAGGAAGGGATTCCCAGGCCCCAGCCCAGGGCAGCTCCATCCCTGGGAGTGCCCAGGACCACCCTTGTCTCATGGAAGGTGTCCCTGCCCATGGCAGGGGGGGGACTGGCTGCACTTTAAATTCCCTCCCATCCCAAACCACTCTGGGTGTCTGTGATTTCCCTGGAGGACCAACAACTGCTGGACACCCTGTGCCCCCCCCAGGGTTACAGCTGGGACATCCCCAACCCCAGGTGCCTCAGCCACCCCAAACACAACGTGTGAACTTGTTCTCTAAGGCTGTGTGAGATGGCCTCACACTCCTACCACTCTTTGGCTACAACTGCAGCACAAAAACTCTGCTTGAAACAAGTTCAGACAATTGCCTCGTTCTGTTTGAGGCCAAGTGATGATGCAGCTTCAAAGGTTCCTCCTCCTTCCTTTGGGTGAAGCTGTCTATCAGGTTTCCTCCTTGGAGATAATACCAAGGCCTGCAGCAAGCAGCCTTCCAGAGAAAATGCCATTTCTTGAAAGAAATGAAGCCTCCCCCCCTTGATTTGTCACCCAAACACCCCCCAAACATGAGCCTTTGGCACCAGCATCTGCCCCCACGAAGGGGCTGAGCAGGGCCCTGCAAGCCCAGCCCAGCTCACAAAGCTCCATTTGTTGGGCACCAGCAGTAAAGTGCTGCAGTTTTGGTGCTGAAAGTTTCGCAGACAGATCAGCTCCAGATTAATTCCCACACACAGAACAAGCTGCCCTGGCCTCAGCACTGTGGGCACTCTGTTCTCTGGCCCCAAACCCCTCTGCTCAAGGCTTAGGAGCCTTGTTTTACTGAATTAAAACTATTTTAATCTCAGTGTCTATTATTCCAGAAGAATGCAGCCCAAGGTGAGGGTCGGGTGCCTGGCCCGGGTCATTCCAGGTCACGAGGTGCTCTTCAGCCCAGGCCACCCAGGGGTGCCTCAAACCTTGGCATTCTGCTGGGTGCTGTTCCAACTGGAAGCAATCACTCCAGCTGCTGGGATGGGGCTGAGGAATGTCTCGATGCTGGAGCAGCATTTCTGAGGTGCAGCAGATCCTCTGTCCTCAGCTCCCCTGTCTGGGCTCTGCATTTCCAGCCACAATCTGTGAGGCCAGATGGGAGGCATCCCCCGGGGGGAGCCCAGCACCAGCCACAGGGAGGTGTCACCAGCTCGGCCTCACCTGCAGACACACAAAACCCACTCAAATGGCACCTTACCACTGGTCTCTGCTGGGAACAGCCCTGTCCAGGGCTACAAAGCAGCAACCAGAGCCTCTGGTGGGTGTCACTGAGCTCTGGGGATCCTTCTCTCAGGGCAGGGGTGGAAGGAGCTCACACCAGTGTCTCACACAGCACCAGCAGCCCTGGTACCTTCATTGAAACTTTATTTAAAGGGATCCCCAGCTGCACTGGCCAAATGACCACGAAGCCCAAAGTCCAAGCCCTGTCTTGTGTCCACCCGTGGGAAAGGACTGGGAGGCCACAAAGGCTCTGCCTTGCAGATCCTCTCCTGGCATGGTGGGACCCATCAGGGGCTCAGGCCTTGGCAGGGGCTGCCCAGGGAGGGGGCAGTGCCCAGCCCTGCAGGTGCCCAGTCCTTCCCTGGACATGGGGCACAGCCTGGACTGGGTGGCACTGGGGCCCCTTTCCAACCTGCTGATCCTGGGATTCTGGGGTGTGATGTATTGCAAAATGTGCCCCTGCAGCCTTGTTAGAAAGCTGGTTCTGAGATGGCACTTCCTCACCCAGCACTCCCATCATCCAGCTCCACAGGAGAAAGTTCCTGTCCTGTTACTGCACAAGTAACATCTGCCTTTGCAACGGGCAAAATGCTTTAAAAAGGGCTCCCAAAACTCCTGAAGAAAAATTCTTGAAGCCTTCAAAGCCCTCACAGAACTGTGTTAGCCCTGATGACCCAAAATACAAATTCTGCTCAACTGCCTCCAGCCCACACCTGCAAACACCAGCCACCAAACCCAACCTTATAGGAGATATTGCACTGCAAGTGCAGCCACATAAATTTTACATGTTCCTTATAAAACTTATGTGCAGCACATGCACATAAAGAGTTGAATCCCATACACAAATAATAAATCTTGCATGTAACCCCATCCTGGGGACAAAACTAAAAATCTTTTAAATAGCTACAACTTGCCAGGGGGGGGGAATGTCTTTTCCCTCCTGGATGCTCCAAAGGGCACAAAGCCCAGGCTCTGTCACGAACAGCACTCTAAGGAATCCATTCAGGAGAAAGGTTTTCATCTAATTTTAATCCTTAGTCACTGAGAAGTGTGTGAGTCCAGAGGTTTGTAACCCCAGGCACTGACAGAGGGGACCCAGACAGTGTCACACACGTCCCCAAGAACCAGCTGCACTCAGGGCCTGAGCTGGGGAAAACCAGACACCCCAGAGCAAGCAAAAAACCCAGTTGGAAGTGATCCTGCCCTGAGTAATTCCCTCTGCTGACTAAAGTCCTGCTCACAGGCAGGAGGTCCCAGGGCTCCAGTGCCCAGCCCTGGCCTCCCTCCCCACACTGCAAAGCAAAGTTTCCCAGGAAATGACTAAACTTTGGGACAGCCCTGGGATACAGCCCTGTGATTCAGCCCCTGGCTCAGGCAGGTCCAGCTCTGTCTCCCTTCAGGTAGAGGCTGAATTCCCTGAGCCCTGAGCTGATACCCCAGTGCCAGGAGTTGCCTGTCCAGCCCAACCAGACATTTCACACCAGCTCTGCCACTTTCTCCAGGGGACAGACAAGTGTGGACAGAGCATTTTCCGAATCAAGGCAGGTTTTAGCCCAGGAATAAAAACAACATCAAGCCCATGCAGGCACCCAAAGAGCCTGAAATAGAAGTCAGTGTGGGTTTGAATCCCACACACAATTCCTGTCGCCCACCCCTTCCTGCCCAATGTTTAATCATCCCCTTGGCTCCCATTTTTAACACAAGGCAAGTGCCACAGGCACTCCCTTCCTGGAAAATCTCCTCCAATCCTTGCCCAGCCACCCCAACGGGCAGTCTGGACACACAGCCTGGGCCAGTGCACCTGCACCTGGGGCTACTCTCTGTAACAAAGCTGTAAATCCTTGAATAAGGTGCAAGAAGGGGGGAAGAAAGGAGTGAAGAGCAATCGCTGCCCTGTCTAGTGAGCAAACAGAGATGCTCACACCAAGTATTCAGCAACTGTGACCTGCCCTTAAACACAGCCTGCCAGGGCACTCACCCAGTTGGCAGCTCACCCTGCACAGCAATTATGTCTTTCCAGCTGGGAAAATGCTCTTCCAGGTCCCAGAGTGAGGAGGTTGATGACTGTGCATGAGGAAACACAGAGGGAGACCTTGGTGAGAGCACTGGCACTCACAGGATCACTCCTCCAACAAAACTCAAGTGAAAGGACCACAACCAACCAACCACACTGAAAAGTCAGTGGCAGCAAGGAGGAATTTTTCAAAACTCAGGAGGTGAGACGTGTGTCCCACCCCCCCAGGTGTGGATTCACAGGGATGTCACTCCCAGTCCACAGGAAAAGCAGCACAGAAGGTGGTGGCTGCTCAGAGGAGCACAGGCTGCTCCCCCCCAGAGCCCTGGGGTCTGGCACACAGGCTGGCACTGCTCAGCTCCAGGACAGTCACTCTTGAACAGGATTAGTCACCAGAGCAGGATCCCACTACTTAGAGGCAAAGCAATGCAATGATTCAGCTTGCCCCAGCCTCCAATTAGTGTGTGACACCCCTAATTGGAGTGGTGCAGACACCCCCCAGAGCTGGGCTGGGATCTCCCACTCCTCCCCTTCAGGGGGCACTGGTGGGGACCAGAGCCCCTTAACCCTGCCCTGCCCCCTCCCCCCAGAGCTGCTTCCCAGGGCCAGGAGCTGCCTGGGGC
Source organism: Serilophus lunatus (assembly GCA_013399895.1). Lineage (NCBI taxonomy): Eukaryota > Metazoa > Chordata > Aves > Passeriformes > Eurylaimidae > Serilophus > Serilophus lunatus. The sequence goes on along the minus strand of VXBA01000882.1, from coordinate 247,222 downwards.
TCTGACAGCCCCCCCTGCACACAGCAGCAGCTTCCCTGGGAAGGGAGATGGAAATGGGAAGAGAGAGGGGAGCTGCCCTGCCCTGCCCTGCCCTGCCCTGCCCTGCCCCCAGGGAGCTTCCAGGTGGGTTTGCATCCCCTCCATGGCTCCTGCAGGGATGGCCCTGCCCAGGACCCCTCCGGAGGGACCCCAGCATCAGCTGCTCAGCTCCCCTCCACCAGGAGCTGGGGCAGAGCCAGGGCCTCCTGCAGCAGGGCTGTGTGCTGGGCTGGGGGCAGCACGGGGCACATCCTCCTGCTGGGAAAGCCTTGGGGCTGCCTGGGACAGCAAAGCAATGAGCAACAGTCTGCAGCAAACAGGAGAACCCCTGAGCCCCCAGTCCCCCTGCCCTGGGCTCCTTGCAGGGCAAACACCCCCAGTTCCCTGATTAATGAAGCACATTCACAGCCCTTTACAGAGGATCACAAGCCACTTCTGATACAAAATGGGCCCTTTAAGCAGGAAACCCCCTGCTATGAATAGAGAGAAGTAACAGTCAATTTATTGCTTCATCACACCAACACTTCCATGTCCTTCCAAACAGCAACATGCTCACCCCTGGAATGTTCTTGCCTTCTATCAGTGGATCACCACTGACAAATCTCACTTCCATGCAACTGGGAGGACAAACATCCCTTCTGCACTGCCTGCAGTGGGCCTTGAACATAAAAAACAGGCTTAAAAAGAGGAAAAGATCTTATTCATCAGCCACTTCCAAACTCACAGCTCCTCCTGACAGGGAATTTTCCTCCTGTGGCCTCTCTCAGGGTGCAATAACTCCTCTTGCAGTTCAAATAAACTCCATTCTCACTTGTCTCACCCGCAGAGGGAAGGAAGTGTGGAGAAACCAGCAGGATTATTTAAGAGCACAGAGTCAGCAACTTGACAAAAAGAACACAAACAAAATGAACAAAAGAGCTCACAAAAAAATCAAAAAGGGGGAAGGGAAGCTCCCTGTCCCCAAGGCCATGGGCAGCCCCAGCCTGCCCTGCTGGCCACACAGAAGGGACTCCTGGAAAAGCAGAAGCCCCTAACTCAACACCCAAGGCACTTCCAATACTGATCACCCAGCCCAAAGCCCTCCCAGGAGCTGAGGATCAGGGGAAGGAAATGTGCTTTTCACCTGGTTCAGGCCTGGCACCCTGGAGCAGTGAGCAAACACCTCAATCACCCTCCAAACTGCTCTGCTGGAGGCTGATGATACAGTGAAAATAAACTCACTGGGGTTTATTGGCAATAAAAGGCAAGAAAAATAAACATGTTCCTCTCCAAGTGACCCAGCTTTGAGCAGGTGGATGAAAAGCTCCCTGTTGGTGAATTCAGCATTGGAAGCATCAAAGGGCAGAGCTGTAAATAAATCCCTTTAAGGGGTGCCTGGGCCAGCACACACTGGTCACTGGGGAGACACTGGGACATAAAGCTGCACAGAGGGAAAAGCCCCCAACCAACCTCTAAACTGGCTCCAAATGCTTGCCAGGCCAAATTATCCCCTGCACTGCAAGGCCACCAGAGCTGCCCCCATGTCCTGGGCTCTGCCCTCGAGCAAAGGGTCTTGAATCTGGAAAAGAAGCAGCTTTACATCCAGCAATGGGCAACAATTCATGGTGTGTTTGCAGGAACGAGGTGCAACCTCTGCAAGATCAAATTGTTTGTACAAAGGGGTCAAAAATGGGGGAATGTCATTTATAGAAACTTTATATAAAGCACATCTTAGCCCCAACCAAGAGACAGCTGGACACTGCCACCCAACCTCTGCTGGCTGCAGGGCAGGGCAAGGATTTGGGATGCACTGGGGGGTGCAGGGAGAGGAGAACAAGAGGGGACAGAGGCCCTGACCCCGAGGGGTTGTTTGGGAGCTGCTCCTCCATCAGAGCAGAGCTGAGCCCACCCCTGTGTCCCCAGGACAGGACACAGGACACAGCCTTGGCTGGGGGTGACTGGGCCAAAGCAAAAGCTGCTGGTTCCACTTTCTGGTTCAGTTTATGGCAAAGTAACTGCCAGGACAGGAGGAGCTTCTTAGAAGTACTTCAGTCCCAAACCCAAACCCATGGAGCCCAGTTCCACCCTGTGAGTGAACCCAAATGCTCTCTCCAGCTGTGCTCACATACAGCACCTCAGGAAGCAGCCTCACCAACCTGCTGAGAGCCTTAAGAAGCCCAAATGAAATATTCATACTCTGAAAATGATGAAGGCAGCACAAAGCCTGAGTCCCCTTTGGCACTGCAGCTCTGTGCAGCCCAGAGCAGGGGAGGCAAAGAGCTGGGACCTGCAGAAGGCAGAGGGACACTGGGGGCTCTGCCTCCAGGAGCTCAGGGCTGGCCTTCCCAGCTGGGGATTTTCCTGAGATGCTCCTTTACCTTCCTGTTACCTCACAGAGAATTATCCCCATTCCCTCCAGTTCCAGGAGCCTTGCTCAGGTCTTAATAACAGCCTGGAAAGACTTGTTGAAGGCTCCTAAAAATCTTGTAATTGAATGATGACATCAATTACTTAATTCTAATGAGAGTGAGATCATATTTTAATTTTTCATTCTGTGCTAAATTCCCAGCAAAGGTGACTGTGCAGTTTCTCTCAGCAACAGCCAATGTCCCTCCAAGGTGGAAGCAGAATTGCTTTCAATAACAAACTAATCTTTATTGCTTTGTTCCCCATTAGCACTTTGTTCTACAGAATTAGCCTGGGTTTATTACTGTGCAAAAAGACAAGTCAGCCCTGCAACTTCCTCATCAAAAACAGAAGCCCCAGACTCTGCAGCCACTGGTTCTGGCAGCAGGAAAAGATCCTGCCAGCTCAATCCTCCCCAGGCATGGACACAGCACTAAAAGGGCCAGAAAAAAACACCCCAAGCCTAAAAATAAAAAAGACAAAGCAAAAGTATCAGCTGAAAAGGCAAGGTAGGAATGCAGAGGGTGTCAGTCAGCCCCGTCCTGGAGCTGTGTGTGGGGACTCCAGGGCCTCTGGTCCCCCCATTCCCTGGGGAAGGGCAGGCTGGGTCCTGGTTGGCACAGGGGAAGGCACCTGTTGGGCAGAGCTGCTGCTCCCCAGGTGCCCTCGGCAGTGACCTGGTGTCTGTGGCCCATTCCACCTCTGCTCAGGCTGGCAGGGAAGGCAGAGGCTTTCCAGGGCTCCCCTCCCAGTCAGCTCCCCCCAGCCCTGGGAAGCCCCTGTGGGTCCCCCAGCCAAGGGTCCCCCTGCAGCCTCTCCAGTGTCTGTGCTGCCCCAGCCCAGGCAGGGGGGGATGATGGGCTCTAAGGTCCCTCCCAGCCCAATCCATGACTCCAGGGATCAGCTCCCACTGGGTCTCTCCATCTCACTCTGACACGAGACCCCCCGGCCCATCCTCAGCAGGGAGGAGATGAGAGTCCAAAGGTCCCTTTGATTCCTGCTGGGAATGACAGGAACCATCTGTTCTGTGCCTGATGGAGCCCCAGTCCCTGGGAACCAACCCCCAGCACCCCACTGCTGATAACACCAGGGTGTGATAACATTCACATTCGTTCTTTTGGACAAGGATGATCCCAGCAGAGCAGAGCCCCACAGGCAGCTCTGCACCACCAGGGCTGGGGGGCAGGAAGGGCCAAGGACCTGATGACAGCAGTAATTTAAGGCGAGATATTCTGCCAAGAAAGAGAAACATCCAGACAGAAAACTTGCAGTTAAGCAGAACCTCTGAGAAAGGAGGGCTGGGGTTGGACCAGTGCCCTCCAGTTTGTTCTCCAGGACCTCTCTGCTGGCTCCTCGTGTTCCTCAGGAGTAAAACTGGTGCTGTGCTGCCTCAGCCTCTCAAGGGAAAGGATGTTTGGGAAATAAAGCACCCACTTCCCTCCAACCTCCCCTGCACAACAGGGTGGTTCCCCTCTAACACTGGGATTTCTGGAGGCACAACACACAACTGCACAAAAAGTGCAGAGACAAAATTAATTCCTTGGGGAGATAACATAAATAAAAATAAAATATGATAAAAATGAAATATAATATACTAAAAATAAATCAATCCCAGCTGAGATGCCCTCACCAAACCCAACACTGGCCTCAGTGCCAGGGCAGCTCCCCAGACACCTGCAGACCCAGGCAGGAAACTCTGCACAGCTCTTCCCTCCAGGCCCAACTCTGCTGGGGGAAGGAACAACCCAAACCCCCCTGAGATCCCCAAGCCACAGCAGGGGTCCCCCATTTCCATGGAAATGCAAAACCACCCAGAGGCACAAATGCAGAATGTGCTCATAGCTGTCTCCAGTGTGAACCACTGGTGCTGTGCAGGGGTAGGACTGAATATTTCATGTTAAAAGCTCTAAAAGGAGGAACCCAAAAAGCCCTAACCCAAAACTGCCCCAAATCAGCTGCTCAACTGAGAGCCAGAGCTGTGCCCAGCACCATGAGAGCATACATCAATCCAAAGCCTCCTCCTCATGCAGAGGAAAGGGAAATGGCAAAGGTGTGAGCATGAAACCTGCCTGTTCCCCGTGGGCTTGGGGGCACTGGGCCAAAAGTGAGTTTATTTTGATGCTTGAGTTTGTCTCCCCAGGTCCCCTCAGCCTCCAGCAAAGGCTCAGAGCAATTGGCCCCTTGCCCTGCTGCCCCCTCCCTGCTCAGCCAGTGCCCATGGCCAGGGAACAGCTGGAATTCACAGCTGGCACAGCCAGAGGGAGAGCACAGCCCAGCAAACCCCGGGCCAGGGAGCTCCCAGACCTGCCCCAGGGTCCCAGGGGGCAGCACAGGGGTCCCAGGGGGCAGCAGAGGGGTCTCAGGGGGCAGCACAGGGTCCCAGGGGGCAGCACAGGGGTCCCAGGGAGCAGCACAGGGGTCTCAGGGAGCAGCACAGGGGTCCCAGGGAG
>VXBA01000882.1:208411-225276 GCA_013399895.1 Serilophus lunatus | reverse complement strand
CCCCCCAGGACCGGCTCAAGGCCCGCGGCCGGAGAGCACAGAGCAGGGAGAGCTCCGGGGGAGATCCTGGGGAAAGCTCCGAGGAAAGATCCTGGGGAAAGATCCTGGGAAAGCTCCGGGGGAAAGCTATGAGGAAAGATCCCAGGAAAGCTCCGGGGAAAGCTCCCCCTGCCCCCTGCTCTGGGCCTTACCTGCGTGGGCAGGGCAGGAGCTGCACCTGCCTGGGCAGAGGGTGAGGAGGTGCTCGTCCTTGGGGGCTTTGCAGCGCTGACAGGAGACAGGGAGGCCGGCGGGGCAGCCTGGCTGGCCGCGTCCTTCGGAGCACACGCTTCTTCTGGTTTGCTCTCCTCTTGAACCGTGCTGATAAACCAACAATAATTCCACATTAAAACCTACTGGCACGCAAATTAACGTTTCAGAAAGTATTTTCTCTGAAGTCAGCAGTGCATTTTATCAGAACAGAATGGTACAGCCGCTCCCACGATTTGTTATTTCCATCTGGTGGTCTCTGGAGAAGCTGCCAAGCAGGGATGGACAGACAGCAAACGTTATTGCCACCGTGCTGGACACTGCTTAGACTTGGCCAGAACATGTAAATGGATCAGCAGCGTCCTGGCAGCCCAAAGGGTCATTGTGTCCTGGGGGGCAGCAGGCCCAGCATCACTGGACAGGACAAGGAGGGGATTGTCCCACCCTGCCCTGAGCTGGGGCAGCCTCACCTCAGCCCTGGGGAAAGTTTGGGCACCACAACATAAAAAAGGTCTAAAGCTGCTGGAGAGTGTCCAGAAGAGGGACACAGAGACAGAGAAGGGTCTGGAGGGGCCACACGAGGAGCAGCTGGAAAGGAGGAGACTGAGGGGGGACTCCTCAGGGTCTGCAGCTCCTCTGATCCCTGCTCTGTGTGACAGGGACAGGGCCCAGGGAAGGGTCTGGGGCTGTGCCAGGGCAGGGGCAGGTGGGATCTCAGGCCCAGGCTCTGCCCCCAGAGGGTGGCTGGGCTCTGAACAGGCTCCCCAGGGTTTGGTCACGGCCCCAGGGCCGAGCCAGAGCTGCAGGAGGGTTTGGACAACAGGGACAGGGTGGGATTGTTGGGGTGTCTGTGCAGGGCTGGCAGCTGGACTTGGCTGATCCTTGTGGGTCCCTCCCAGCTCAGGATTCCAAGTGGTTCCCTGCATTTCCAAGGTCCCTGCTCACCTCAGCAGCACAGGCTCAGGGTGGCCTGGGGAGCCCACGGGTGCCTGGGCAGCGCTGGGCATCGGCTCCTCCGGGGCCGGGGCCGGGCAGCTGGGAAGGGACTCTTTGCTTTCCTGGACACAGAGCACAGGTTACAAAAACATGGCAGAGACATCTGAGAGGTGGGATGTTCCCAAAGGCTGCTCGAGTCCTGATTATACCAATTCTACTTCTTTTGTGGCATCACCACCAAAGCAATGCCCCTGTATGGGCCAATCCCACAGTGGATGCAAGGGGAAGCAAGGCTGGACCCCCCTCGTTATCAGGGCTTAGTCCCACCAGCTCAAAGAACAGACTCAGCAGGAAGGATCCCTTGCCCACACTCCACCAAACTCCCCTACTCCAACAGCCACCACTCCTCGTTTTCCTGCTTTATTCCCAAACATCACTGAGCTTCCAACAGCACAACTGCAGGAGCTTCAGCTGCATTCCCACAGGAAGCCAGGAAAAATGAACTATTCTATGAGCAACCCCAGGGTGCAGCTTGGGATTAAAGCATTCCAACGTGTGGCTCTGACCAACTGACTCTTTAGCAGGGAAAAGGGAGCCAGAGCCCGTGGACAGTGCTGTGTGTGAGGGAGAGGAGAGGAGAGCGGGCACCTTCTCTTTGCAGACTCCTTTGACGACGTCTGACATCCTGCTCTCCAGCACAGGCTCTCCTGGGGCTTTTGCTGCACTGCCAGGCAAAGGTGGGAAATTTGATGCAAGCAAGTCAAACTTTGGTGTCTGAGTCTTTGTCTCTGCTGAAGGCTGAGGTCTCTAGAGAGGGAAAACACCCGTTAATAGAGCTGTGACACTGAGCAGGAAAAGCCCTGAGCAAGTGTCAGGGAAATTCCTGGGAAAACTGTCAAGCCCCAGAGTAACCCACCCAAGGGTTGAAGGGCTCTGCCATCCCTTCGGGAAGTACAAAGCCAACACACTGCATTGTGTTCCAGCCCCTGTGACAGGGGAAGGAGAACTCACAGAAACCCGGTCGTCCTCCCGTCTCCTCCGGCCTCGGAACACGTTCCTCCTTCAAAGGCAAGAAACCCTCAGTGAGTGCCCTGCCCCTGCTCTGCACCAGGGAACCTGGGCAGGGGATTGCCTGTGTCCTCAGGCAGAGCTGAGGGAGGTTCCCCCTCCTCAGGAGGGAGCACAGCACACAGGGCACAGCCCTTTACCTGCCCCTGCCGACGCCGTACTCGCCGTTCTGCTCCAGCTGTGCCGTGGGGGGATCCTTCTGGGAATACCCTTGGTCTGAGGGACTGTTGTGCCGCTCCACAAGGAAATTCCTGGAGCTGGTTCTGCTCAGATCCCCCACGGGCAGGGCCCCGAGGGTGGGGGGCCCCTCTGAGTGCTCTGAGCTGCTGGAGGAGCGGAAATGGGGCTTCACCCTGTGGGGACAGAGCAGCTGAGGGACCCCCCTGCTGCAGAACCACACACACACACCCCTGCCACCAGCACAGCTCCTCCCCCAGCACCACCAACAGCCCCAGTCAGAGGGGACCAGCTCTTAAGGGAATGGCCCCCGCAGGGATCAAAGCCACCACCTTGGGGGAACTTGCACCAGAACCAACAGAGCTCATCTCGGGGTCAAGGAAACAGGAGGTCAGGCAGTGCCACAGCTCAGAAGCTGTTTCCTGTGTACACTTGTCAGGGACAGAGACGTTTGTCCCCCCACCTCCATCCATTCCTTCGGAGATGGTTGTCTTGTGGCCTCCTCTCAGGTGGTGGCATTTGCAGGAGTCATTCAGATCTCTGCCCAACAGATACCACAGGAGGGAGAAAACCCCAACCCCTCAACCAACTGAAAAAAAAATCCCCAAACCCAGAGGTGCCAGCAGGGCCAGAGCCCAAAGAGGGATTTTTCCTGTGGGCACAGGGCATTGGAAAGGGATCTGGAGAAATAAGCAGAGTCCAAGGGACAGACTGGTCTGGCCACAGGTGAACACACTGAACTGAGAGAAGAGGCCAGGAGGAGATGGTGACTAAACATGGGAGACCAGGCCAGGGCAGCTGAGCCCCAGCCAGTGCAGAGCCAGGCTCAGCCTCACTGTTCTCATTCCCAAACCCCCCAGCACTGACTCTGCAGTTCCCAATCCCCAGACATTTCACCCCGTTATTGATTACTCAGCATTAAAGCTGCAGTTCCTTTGAGCACAAACACAGCTCTGCACGCTCAGTGCTGCTGCAAGTTCAGGCTCAGGGTCCCAAATGCAAAATTCCCCAGACAAACTCTGCCCCAGCACAACATGGAAATGGAAACGTTTCCTGCAGCAGCATTTTGATGCCTTGGACTTTTTGCACTCCTGCCACTCGCTGCCTTTTCCAAGCAGCACCAACCAGTTTCAGCAAGGACCTTAAACTCTCTCCCTCCCCTCTGGTGAACTCTGCACAGCCCCTAATTTAAGGACAGCAGGAGGCTTTTGCACCCTTATTGTTTTTAAACAGCCTCATTATATCATTCCATGCAATCACAAGGAACTCTTCTATTGGCAGCCAAAGTCTGACTCCTCAATCTCCCCTTCCCACAAGGATGCTGCAACAAATCAGGGCAAAATAAATACAAGTGGCTTAAACAAATGTTTAGCTACAGACAAAGCCCCAACACTTAACTATTAGTGGCCTGTACAACAAAACCAATCAGGTTTAATGGGCCAGGACAGAAACCCAAAAGCAGCAGCAGCTGGAGCTCTGCTGCAGTTCAAGGGGAGATTCACTGAACAGAGAGTAAGTCACATTTCCCAGCTTTGAGAAGCATCAAGAGCCAGCTTCAGGGCCCCAGTAAAGCTTCCCATCAGCAAAGACCATAAAGAGGAAGAGGAGGAAAGTTAACTGAATTGTTCCATTTTGGCCAGGTCCTCAAGTCACTGCTCAGCCCTCAGATCTCATAATCTCACCCGTCACCGAGAAGGACACAGCCTGGTCTGGGCAGAAGAGCAAAGCAGGGAAGACAAGGGAAGAAAAAGCAAAGAGAAGAAGGAGAGATGATGTGAAGAGAGCAGGAGGAAGGAGGAGCAGGAGGAAGGAGGAGCAGGAGGAAGGAGGAGCAGGAGGTGCCCAGAGCCCAGCTGTGACCTGTTCTCTCTTAGCGCGATACTTGATCATCACTGGGCCAGGACTTGACCAATTCCACCCCAAAGCTGCAACTCCTAGGGGTGGAATTTCACAAATTAAGACATGGCTGTAATTTTAAGAGCTGTGAGCACATTTCCAGGTGTTAATAGCTGGGTGCACACAGTTCTTGTGCAGTCACAGCACCCACACTTCCAGGAGGACCCAGAGACATCAGCTCTACAGGCACAAAGTCTGGGCACAATTTAAGGCAAAGAAAAGCCAAATGATGGGAGCTGGGAACTGAGCAGCTGTAACTGGGGCAGCTGCTCCACCTTCCAAGCAGAGTCACCCTCCCAGTTCCACAGTCTGTGTTAAGGCTCTGCTGAGTCACCACAGCCCAAATGCTAAAGTCCCCTTCTGCCACCAGCCACGGGCCTGAGCTGCACCACAGACCCACTCACAGCCCTGGCAGCTGCCAACTCATTTCTCCAGCAACACAAGCAGCAATTCCCCTGGTCCCACTCTGTGCTGCCCCCCCACCCCCAGGTTACTACTCCATTGTGTTCCCACTGCTCCAGCAACACAAAGTGTTTCCTCCTCCCCAGAGTTTATATCTGAGTCCTCACAGCTCTCAGGAAAGATGGGGATAAAGCAAATAAATCACAGGAACAGACTCAGCATCGAGAGGCTGGAGCAGAGCTCAGAGCATGGAACTCCCACTGCAGGAACCCAAGGGCTCTGCAAGGCTGATCCCAGCAGGAAAGGCTTATGTTAGTGCTGCTGGAGTTCATAATCTGTGTATAACAAACATAATTACAAGTATTAACTGAAGAGGAAGTTATTTATTTGTCTGCAGAAATTCCTCTGAGGCTTTCAGAGGAGTCACCTTTGCTCTCTCCAGCCCGTGTGTCCATTATTTTAGGATTCTAAGCTGCCACCTTGGTTTTAGGTTTTAAAGCAAGTTGAAAAACATCACACATACTTGATAAACCAAATAAATAACCTGGTCCTGTCAGCATGTGACACACAAGCAAGGCCTCAGGAGCCCAGAAGGGCCAGTTTTCCAAGAGCTCTCTTACCGATTCCTATGGAATGGGCGACCTATACTCAGGGAAGCAGCATTTGTTTTGTAGGATCCTGGTGCATTAAAGCCATTCACAAATCCACCATTGGGAAAGGGGGCCTGCAACACACACAACAGTCTCAGTGGCTGAGCTGCAAAGAAAAACGTTTGTGGGGTTTTGCTGAGCTCCAGCAGTTACTCCTGGCTGTGAGTTCACACGGGGCTGTGGCAGCTCCTGAGGGGTGAACTCGCTGCTCCAGTGAGTTCCCTCTGTAACCCCCCTGGGTTCACAGTCCCCCTTTGCTTTAGCACAGCTCCTCCACTCCCAGAAAAGCTGCAGACTCTTCCAGTGACACCAGCTACTGGACACTGGAAATCCACACCAAAATTCCTTGAAATAGATGGCAGCCAGTGCCAGTCCTGCATTACCAGGTCCATACCACCAATGCCATAAAACAGAGGGGTCTGACTGGGAAACCTGTGCCCTCCACAGCTGGAACACCCACTCACCCTGCTGACTGCTACCCAAACCAGCCCTGATGGTCTGAGCTGCTGCCCAGTTCCTCACCAGTGGTGTCTCAAAGTAAGGTGCAGGGTTTGGAGACCAGGTCTGAGGCACGATGCTGTAGATGGAGTACTGCTGAGGGCTGTACACAGGCTGCATGAACAGGGGGGAGGCAAACTGGGCCTGGGTCTGCACAGGCTGGGGATACACACTGGAGTCCACCACCCGGTAACCATTCTTAGCAAAAAAGGTGTTGATGGCTTTTATCCTGGCCTGCAACAGAGAAAATCCCACCACGTGTTGGCTGTGAGCAAAGGAGGAGCAGGACATGGACCCTCTCCTGTAACAGAGGGGATGTGAAGGTTGGCTGCTGCTTATGAATGAAAACTGATAAAAGTCAACCCAGATCACACCCTCCCAGTGTGATAAGGGGAAGGACACACGTTGCTTCAACTGGAGAGTCTGTCAGGCTGAAGATAAACCACAGCAGGGACTGTCCACACTCCAGTTGTGGCAGCTGCTCTCCCAGTACCAGCAGCTTGTTGCAGCCAGCTCTGGGCAGCAGCCAACTCCACACCCCCAGTGGCAGGATCCCTCCCTCTCCTGAGCTCTGCAGCCCCAGATTCTGGGGGAAGTGGAGAAGGAAGAGGCACAGGAATGTGTTTCACCCCCCCTGGGAAGCAGCACTGTGAGTAACCAGCAGGCACTGAACTGTAATTTGTCAGAGCCACCCATGACCTCATTCACGTTTCCAGCCTTTGGAGCAAGAGTTATGGACCATCCCACCTGCTGATTCCCTGGTCCCACCCCCCATAAATGGTCCCCATCATCCAAACAGAAACCCCCCAATTCCAACAGAAACCTCAGTTAAAGCAGCCTCACCATTACTGGCTTGCCCTGAAAGGTTTTCACTTCTTCCCTTAAGTATCTGAATGCCTGTAGATACAAGAGAAAAAAAATCAACATTAGAATATCTCGGATTTTACTTCCCAAAGGATATTAGATGATTTAACATGGATGTGCAGCCCAGCTAAATCCATTAACACTTCAAACTCAGGATTCCAGTGCCAGCCCAGGCCAGAAAGCGCCGAGGCAAGAGGCAGACGAGGGAATAATGTCCCAACTTCAGTCTTATCACCCAGAGTTTGCCAGTAATCCCTTAGACCAACAGAAGGGGGGTCAGTAAATAAATATTTCTCCCAGCTCCAGGAAGGGATTCCCAGGAGAGGGGAGGGATCCCCAAGGGGGTGGGAGGTGCCTCACCTGCTGGGCGTCGGTGTCGGACTGGAATGTGACGTACCAGTTGTTGTTGTGAGCAAACTCACAGCTTATCACCTTGGGGCAGTTCTCGTTTTTAAACAGAGCCTTCACCTCCTGGGGAGAGAAAAACCAGTTCAGGGCACCTGGCTCTGAGCACCAAGAGACACCAGGCTGTGCTGCAGCTCCTCCACCCCGTGACCAAGGATGTTCTTTTATTCCTGACAGGTTTCCCAGCCAGCAAATTATCCTCTACCTGCTTCTGACCCACACATCCCAGTCCAGCTCCCTGGGCTCCCCAGGTAAAGCACAGCAGGATCAGCTGGTGAGAAAATCAAGATCTGTGTAGAACTGGTGACGTTTCCATATGAAACAGGTGGGAAAAGCGTGGCTTTAGATCAGGAGAGTCATGGAGACAAGAATGGTTCCATGAAATATTTCTAAGTCAAGGCAACCTGACAGCTTTGCAATAATCAGATTGTAAAGAGAGGGACAAGCAGCTGTTCAGTGTTTGCATTAAAAGAACTCATTCAAAATGTTGGCAGACAAACACCCTGTGTTACAACTTTAAAAAACAAAGAACTAAATCATTCTGTTCGCCAAGTATCAGGAGGAATTTTATTATCCTCCCTCCTCTGAACATAATGAGCTCAGCTCACACTGGGGCACAATGAATGAGAAACGTTTAGTAACATTTCTTGCTGCCAAAACAACCCTCTGACTTCAAGTAAAGTTACTGCTGTGACAAAAATTCAGCCTGAACTCCAAGCTGTGCCCTGGACTGATTTATTTTTGGATCTGAAAAGAAACCAGTTCAAACTTCCTTCCAGAAAAGCCAGGCTAGCTCAGCTTTGGTGGAAAACAAAAAAAAATAAGTTTACCTAAGAAGTTTTCAGCACAGCAGTAAATAATGGGAAAGGACAAGGGCAGTGAGTCGTTGGTTTGGCTGCTCTGACAACGCACCCAGGCAGAAAAAATCACTGATGTGGTTTACAAGCAAAATATCCATGGTGGATCACACTAAACACCAGCTGACCTTGTGCTGGTGCTGTGTGAGGCCCTGTTGAAGACACCTGCCCCAAGCAGCCCCCTGTGCTCCCCCTGGCTCCAGGCTCACCTCGATGGGGGTGGTCTCAGGGATCTCCCGCAGGATGATGATGCAGCGCTTGTGGTTGGGTCTGACCTTCTCCCCTCTCTCATCCACTTGTACCATTGGAGAAGCTGAAATTCAAACAGAAAAGCTGGGGACTCAGCACATCTCAGCAGTAACAGACTCTGTTGGGGAACTTGTAACAAAGAAGGAGAGTTCAGGAGCCTGGAACAGCCTCTTTTTCCACCATCTCTGCAGAAGGAGGTTCCTGTTACCCTTCACCAGCACAACGACCAGCTCAGAGACTGAAACATTCCTCTGCAGCATGGAAGGGACCTTTCCTCCACTGACAAATACACCAAACCCTCAGACTTACATCTCAAAACTTCAAGAATAAGGTCCATATCTGTTGTCAGCTTCTTAATCCCTTCCATATTGGCAATTGTCCATATTGGAACAAACTGATCACTGTCCATCTGAGACATCAAGTACAGATCCTTTGAAAGGTTCTCACTAGAAAGACAAAATCATGATTTAATACCAATCCTGACCTTGACTTATAGCAGTCTCAAAGCACTACAAGAACTGCAGGCTTAAATATTGCTTAAATATTGCCCAATTCCACTCACAGCCAAAACAGCCTCAAATTCTCTCTGCAGGAAAAAAAATCCCAGCAGATCAACACAAAGCACGGTAAGATAATTTCAAAAACTTAATGGAAGTTCCAATGCTCTGCAAAAACGATCTGCCAAAGAGACTTGAGGTGACACAGCCAAATTATCTCGATGTCTTACAACCTCAAAGCACAGAAGGCTCATCCTCATCCAAGGGCAGGGATGCACAGCCAGGGCTCAAACGGCTGGAAGGTGCCCCAGGGCTCTGAGAGCAAATCTTGTTGTGTGTTTTGATCAAGATGATGGGACACATCAAGCCACAAACAGGAAGCATTTGCCAAGGGTTTTACTTTATCCCACGCTGAGTTAACTGAACCCACCGGGAGAAGCAGAACTCCAGTTGTTTCCTCAAACACTCCCTGATGTCTTCTGTGGACACAGAGGAGGGGCCATCACCTGCAAGGGACCAGAGCAGATCAGCCCCCAGCTGCACAACAACACAGTGCAAGGACATGTCCTGTGCAATCAAAGACTGAATCCCTCTGGGCAGGACCAAGAGGAGAAGCTCATCTGAGAGCTACACACTCCCCAAATGACTCTGATCCCACCACCTGCACCTGCTTGGCCAAGGGTTGGCCTGGAGCTCCTTGGATGCACATGGACACGTGTGGATTCCTGCTGGGTCACTGCACAGCTGCAGCAAACCTTGGGGGGGTCACACACACTGACAGCAGGGCTGGAAGCTCAGCACTCACCAGACACTTCATAGATTTGGTATCCCAGGTCTTCAGTTGCCAGGACAATCCCGTTTGCAGAGGCCTCCTCAGCTCCTGTGCCATTCCTTGTGCCTTCACAGGATGGGGGATACATCACCTCATACTGCTTGCAGTCCTCTGACAGCTCTAGGTTACCTGCCAAAGGCACACACCAGCAGCAGGGAGACTCCTGTGAGCTCCAGGGCATTTTCCATTTGGAAAAAGTTGGCTACCAGCATTAAAAACTAACACCCCAAACTGCTGTAACTGAGAGTGTCTGCACTTAGTCTGTGTTTCTTAGACTTCTTATTGAACAGAATGTCCTGCTTCTCTAATTTCAGAAAGACCTGGTTTGCACCAGGCTCTAAGGGAGAAGTAAATAAAAGTAAAAAAAGGATTCTGAAATGGATCCCAACATGGCAGAGGATCTAAAAAACAATGTTTCCACCTGAAATGTAAAATATTTAAGAGAGGCTCCTACAAACAAGGCATGAAAATTGCTTACTCTGCCATGATTGCTTCACTTTGTTATGAAGAGACAAACGAGTTTCTGTCAGGCAAAGCACAAACCCAGGGCTTGCTCCTCACTTCTGCTGACTTACCAGAAACCTTTGACAGGGCCACACCAGCTGAATCCTCCCTTCTTTATCCCTAACTTTGACTAAACGATTTTGCAGGGAACCTTCTGCATCCTCTGCTGCGCTCTGAGTCCCCTCAGCTCCCCCTCAGAGCCAAACCAGAGCCACCCCAGTACCTGGTTCTGGATGCCACTGCCCACACAGCCAGCATGGAAAAGGGGCTGCAGTGGCACAGACTGGAGGGAGAGGAGCAAACCATGGACCCTGAGCAGCTTCTACCCTGGTACAAAAGTCCCTGGCAGCTCTCGAGCAGCCCCTTGGTGTTCCCCAGGATTGCAGGTGGCCCTCAGACCTTATTTTCCTGTTCACAGGGTCCAGTGGATGCAAAAGTGCAGTGGTGTCATGAACCCACTTCACACTCAGCACCCAGCTCCCCTCTTAGCGCGTTACTGGGTCATCACTGGGCCCCTGGGTCCTGCCCCAGGGTCCTGTCCCTGCCCCTGCCCCAGGGTCCTGTCCCCTACCCCAGGGTCCTGTCCCTGCCCCTGGGTCCTGCCCCCTACCCCAGGGTCCTGCCCCAGGGTCCTGTCCCTGCCCCAGGGTCCTGTCNCAAGTACAGATCCTTTGAAAGGTTCTCACTAGAAAGACAAAATCATGATTTAATACCAATCCTGACCTTGACTTATAGCAGTCTCAAAGCACTACAAGAACTGCAGGCTTAAATATTGCTTAAATATTGCCCAATTCCACTCACAGCCAAAACAGCCTCAAATTCTCTCTGCAGGAAAAAAAATCCCAGCAGATCAACACAAAGCACGGTAAGATAATTTCAAAAACTTAATGGAAGTTCCAATGCTCTGCAAAAACGATCTGCCAAAGAGACTTGAGGTGACACAGCCAAATTATCTCGATGTCTTACAACCTCAAAGCACAGAAGGCTCATCCTCATCCAAGGGCAGGGATGCACAGCCAGGGCTCAAACGGCTGGAAGGTGCCCCAGGGCTCTGAGAGCAAATCTTGTTGTGTGTTTTGATCAAGATGATGGGACACATCAAGCCACAAACAGGAAGCATTTGCCAAGGGTTTTACTTTATCCCACGCTGAGTTAACTGAACCCACCGGGAGAAGCAGAACTCCAGTTGTTTCCTCAAACACTCCCTGATGTCTTCTGTGGACACAGAGGAGGGGCCATCACCTGCAAGGGACCAGAGCAGATCAGCCCCCAGCTGCACAACAACACAGTGCAAGGACATGTCCTGTGCAATCAAAGACTGAATCCCTCTGGGCAGGACCAAGAGGAGAAGCTCATCTGAGAGCTACACACTCCCCAAATGACTCTGATCCCACCACCTGCACCTGCTTGGCCAAGGGTTGGCCTGGAGCTCCTTGGATGCACATGGACACGTGTGGATTCCTGCTGGGTCACTGCACAGCTGCAGCAAACCTTGGGGGGGTCACACACACTGACAGCAGGGCTGGAAGCTCAGCACTCACCAGACACTTCATAGATTTGGTATCCCAGGTCTTCAGTTGCCAGGACAATCCCGTTTGCAGAGGCCTCCTCAGCTCCTGTGCCATTCCTTGTGCCTTCACAGGATGGGGGATACATCACCTCATACTGCTTGCAGTCCTCTGACAGCTCTAGGTTACCTGCCAAAGGCACACACCAGCAGCAGGGAGACTCCTGTGAGCTCCAGGGCATTTTCCATTTGGAAAAAGTTGGCTACCAGCATTAAAAACTAACACCCCAAACTGCTGTAACTGAGAGTGTCTGCACTTAGTCTGTGTTTCTTAGACTTCTTATTGAACAGAATGTCCTGCTTCTCTAATTTCAGAAAGACCTGGTTTGCACCAGGCTCTAAGGGAGAAGTAAATAAAAGTAAAAAAAGGATTCTGAAATGGATCCCAACATGGCAGAGGATCTAAAAAACAATGTTTCCACCTGAAATGTAAAATATTTAAGAGAGGCTCCTACAAACAAGGCATGAAAATTGCTTACTCTGCCATGATTGCTTCACTTTGTTATGAAGAGACAAACGAGTTTCTGTCAGGCAAAGCACAAACCCAGGGCTTGCTCCTCACTTCTGCTGACTTACCAGAAACCTTTGACAGGGCCACACCAGCTGAATCCTCCCTTCTTTATCCCTAACTTTGACTAAACGATTTTGCAGGGAACCTTCTGCATCCTCTGCTGCGCTCTGAGTCCCCTCAGCTCCCCCTCAGAGCCAAACCAGAGCCACCCCAGTACCTGGTTCTGGATGCCACTGCCCACACAGCCAGCATGGAAAAGGGGCTGCAGTGGCACAGACTGGAGGGAGAGGAGCAAACCATGGACCCTGAGCAGCTTCTACCCTGGTACAAAAGTCCCTGGCAGCTCTCGAGCAGCCCCTTGGTGTTCCCCAGGATTGCAGGTGGCCCTCAGACCTTATTTTCCTGTTCACAGGGTCCAGTGGATGCAAAAGTGCAGTGGTGTCATGAACCCACTTCACACTCAGCACCCAGCTCCCCTCTTAGCGCGTTACTGGGTCATCACTGGGCCCCTGGGTCCTGCCCCAGGGTCCTGTCCCTGCCCCTGCCCCAGGGTCCTGTCCCCTACCCCAGGGTCCTGTCCCTGCCCCTGGGTCCTGCCCCCTACCCCAGGGTCCTGCCCCAGGGTCCTGTCCCTGCCCCAGGGTCCTGTCCCACCCCCTGGGGTCCTGCTCCCTGCCCCTGGGGTCCTGCCCCAGGGTCCTGTCCCACCCCCTGGGGTCCTGCTCCCTGTCCCTGGGGTCCTGCCCCAGGGTCCTGTCCCTGCCCCAGGGTCCTGCCCCAACCCAACCCCTTCACACTCTGCCCAGGGACAGATCCCAGCAGATCAACACAAAGCAGAGCAGGATAATTCAAAAAACTGACAGCAAGTTCCCTGCTCTGACACCTCCTGAGCCAAAGCCCAGTGGTCAGACCCGTCAGCCCTGCAAACTCACTGCTGCTTTCTCACATTAATCCCCTCTTGTTGCTGCACGAGCAGGGACAGCCTGGCCCTGAGTGTGCCCAGCAGGGTCCCAGCTCCTCACCCTGGGCTGCTGGCTCCTGCCACGTGTGCTCTGTGCCATTGGAGGGGGGCACGGCCTCGCCACCGCCCTGGGGGACCTCCTGCCACACCTTGGCGTTGGGGTTCAGGCCAGCACCTTTGGATGGTACCTGCTGGAGAGACCACAACACTCCTGTCAGCTCACACAGAAGCCTCCTCACGAGCCAGACATTACAGGTGAATTTAGTGACTGTCTCTAGAGTTCCACATCTCAAGTGTCTACCCAGCTAGTTAAGCACCTATGTGATTTTTCATTTTTTCATTAATCAAAACAGGAAAATCCTTGGTGTTTTCCAAGTATTTCGTTTCTACCTCCATGAGAAGTGTTGCCTTCAACCTCTCTTTATTGGCATCCGACAACATCAGCAGCGGCCACCGGCCCCGGGCTCTGGGAGCTCATAAGCTTTTAAAGACTTGACTGTCATAATGCTCCAGTCCCCTCTCACCAGAAAGGGAAATTTCCCCTCCTCCAGACCCCTTCCTAGAAAGGAAGGTAAAAAAACATATGTCAAGGAGCAGAACTCACGGAATTAGTGCCATCTCTGCTGGCCAGGCAAAGCCTGTGCAGTGCCAGGGGCCCTCCTGAACTTACCTGAGCCCTGCCCCCTTCCCCCAGGAGTGACCTACACCTCACACACACCAGGGGACACCAACCACTCCCTGCAGCTTGGAGCCAAGGACACCACAGATCTCAAGTGCCAAGACAAACCCACACCCCACCACAGCCTGCTGGGGGGGACGGGGTCTTGTCCCTCTGGGACTGGGCAACAAGCACCAGAGTTGGAGGGAGAGGGTTAAAAATGAGACAGAAAAGAGGAGCTGCTGGATTCCAGCACAGAGCATCACAGAAAGGACCCAGAGCTGCTCAAAGGCATTTGGGTGAGGAGTCCCACCATCCACAGAGCAGAAACGTGGCCACGGCTTTTGCTCCCTCCACACGGACAGTAAAACCACCCGGGAAGTGCAAACACCCCACAAGCCACTGCCACAGTTCCTCCAGCCACTGAATGATGCTCCCCTTCACTCCTGCTGGACTTTCAAAGGGGAAAGCCATTCATCCAGCCCCTCTGCTCACACTCCCAGATAAGGTCCTTGGGTATTCCAGAGCCCTGGGTCCTGAAGTTAAGGAGTGGCTGAGTACCAGCACAAGGATAAGGAAGCAGTTGCAAAAGCTTTAGAGATAATTCCTCTGCCAAGGTCACACCTCGTGCCAGAGCTCTTTGCTGCAAGGACAAGCCCCAGTCTGGTAACAAGAAGCCTCCAAACACAGGAGAGGTTCAAGACAACCACGAGAGAAGGACACAAGGACTAAAATTTCTGCGGAACTCTGAGATTCAATCCCCCCCCCCCACCTCATTTAACTCACACAGCACCAACCTTTCCCCTCCCACGAATCTCAGCTCAAGAACAGAGCTGGAAACAGAAAGGCCTGGAAGCAGCTCAGGGGTAAAGCACACACGTGCACTTCCCTTCAGACTCCAGCCCTTCTCCAAGAACACAACCCCAGGAGGCAGAGGCAGCAGCCTGCTCCTCCCACAGGCTCTGTCCCTGCCCTCGAGCAGCTCCAACCCTCCCTGTGCCCAGGCACTGGGCCCTCCTGTCCACGTGGGCATCTGCTCACAGACCCAGAGCCAGCAGGTCCCAGTTCCTTGAATTTACTTGTCATCAAAGCAAAAAGAGGCAAGACACAACCAGGAGATGATTCACTGTCTTCTAAAAATAAACTCTGCCTCACTACCTGCAGCTCTGAGGGGAGCACTGAGCTCAGGCTGAATTTGAAGGGATGAGTGTGATAAAGTGAAACTGAAACACTTTGGGGCACTGGCTGCACTCGGGGAGGGGGTGAGGACTAAAAGCAGCCCTGGGGAGGGCAGCTGGTGCTCCTCACTTCGGCAAGAGCAAAGGCACAGGGGGCTACACAGAAGCTCTGACACGTCAGGGCTCAGCCAGGGAGGGATTTGTGCCTGTGAGGGATGGATGGGCCACCCCCACAAGGGCTGGGACCCCCCAGGAAACCCTGAGCTGTGGCACCAGCCCTGCCCTCACCCCCCAGCAAAGCCCAGGGCCTGAGGGGCGCAGGCTCCGGGGAAACTCCCTGTGCCAGAGGCTCTCAGAAAGGAGGCCAAAACATCAACTCCTGCTCGTGCTCTGGGCCCTGGGATTGGCTGCAGCTCGATCCTCCCAGCTGCTATCAGAACTTTCAGGAGAGGTTAAAGCTTTACAGAGTGACAAAGGTTGGGAGCACTCGCCGGGACCCGCGAGCTGCCAGAGCTGCCCTGGGCTCAGCCTCCCCTCTTCCAGCAAAGGGGATCAAAGATCCTCCCCCAGCAGCCCCCAAATAGCGGCTACTGAGGCCAGTTCTGCTTCTGAAAGGACAGCAAAGGGTATTTTTCATATTGCAATTACAGCTAAATTACGTTTAACCAGAGTCAATTAAGCCAACAAAAAAATGCAAGTGCTCGGTTTTGAAGCATTCGACTTTAATATTAACTCAAATTATCCTGCAACCAAAATCTTAACCCAGAGCTTGTGACACATTTCTCAGGAGCAGGACAGGGGCTAAAAGAGAATCAAAGTGAAAAATCCAGAAGAGAATTTAACAGAACTTGTGAGGGGACAAACTAAACCTTTTCCAGCAATGGAAACGTAAGCAGATGGAAAAACCCCAAGGTCAGCAAAGCCACGGGAGGCAGTGGAGAGAAACCTTGTGCTGGCTGGGGAGAGGCAGGGGGAGAACCCCCAGACACAGAGGGGGCCCCTGGCACCTGCCCAGGCTGGATCAGACGCTCCTGTGGAGCTGCCAGCAGGTCTCAGGTGACAGCCCAGTGCTCCGAACTCCCAAACCCACCCAGGGGCTGCAAGGTTTGCCCCGGGCTGGCAGGAGCCCCCTGCCCCCTTGGAACGGCCCCAGCTGTGCTGGGGGAAGGTGGAGCCCGTGGCACGGCTGGGTGAACAGGGGCAGGGTGGGGGGCTGCTCACCCAGAGGGCCAGCAAAGCTCAGAGCTGCCCACAGCCCTGGGTTTCCAGGCAGGGAACACCTCGGGCAGTGCTCAGCCCACCTGCAACACCCAGCCCTGCACTGCCCATAGTACCAACACATGGGAGCAGCAGCAGGGGCCCCCCGAGCAGAGCCTGCAGCAGCCATTCCCAGCCCCAGTTTGAACCACGAATTCATGACATTCCCAGTACACCTCATTATTAACAGCACGCAGGTTCTGGCTGTGGGGGACAAAGAAGGGCCTCCCCCAAGCACCGTGGAGCAGCAGAGCCCTACAGAGCAGCCTGGGAGCGAACAGGAAAACCCAACTGCCCTCGGGCCGGCCTGCCAGGAGTACCAACAGCTCCGCTGAGCCCCCTGGACTCCCCCACTGTGCTGTGCCAGGCACCCCCAAAGACCTCGAGCATCCACCTGCAGCCCCCAGGACACCCAGCTCGGGGCTCCAGTCCCCCCTTTTCCCACCTTCACAAAGCCCCGATGGTCCTGGGGAGCCCAAAACTACCCAGTGCTGAGGCTCCAAACCAAGGTCACCCAACCCCGACCGGGGGAGGCGGCCAGAGCTGGGGCTGTGCTTCAGGAGGAGCCTCTGAACACCCCCCGGCCATGTGCTCCCCAGCCCTCCCAGTCCCGTCCCCAGTCCTCCCCAGCCCTCCCAGTCCCGTCCCC
>VXBA01000882.1:174881-198129 GCA_013399895.1 Serilophus lunatus | reverse complement strand
GCACAGGTGAGGTGGGACCCCCGCCCCGGTTCGCCCGGGACCGGTGCCCCGGGAGCCCGCCCGGTTCTGTCGCGACAGGTGCGCGGTCCGGAGGCGGGGGGCGCACCCGGAACCCCCCGGCGTGTCCGGGCCGGTCGCGGGGGGTCGGGGGCAGCACAGGCGGCACCCTCCGGTCCGGGTCCGCCGGGAGGGCTCGGTGCCCGGTGCCCGGTTCCCGATGCCCGGTTCCCGGTGCTCGGTTCCCAGTTCCCAGTGCCCGGTTCCCGGTGCTCGGTTCCCAGTGCCCGGTTCCCGGTGCTCGGTTCCCAGTTCCCAGTGCCCGGTTCCCAGTGCCCGGTTCCCTGTGCTCGGTTCCCAGTTCCCAGTGCCCGGTTCCCAGTGCCCGGTTCCCGGTGCCCGGTACCCGATGCCCGGTTCCCAGTGCCCGGTTCCCGGTGCCCGGTATCGGCCGAACAGGCGGCCCCGCACCCGCTGTCTCCCGGTGGGTTCGTGCCCGAGCTGCCCCGTTCCCCCACCCGCCCGTGATGAGCCGACACCCTCTTGGGCGAGTGTTAACGGGGGGGTCTCTGGGGGTCTCTCCTGGTGGCGCAGGGGTTTTGTCGTGTTCAGCTCCCGGCTGAAGGCGCTGCGGGCGGGCTGGGCGCTTTGGGGTGCCCGAATCACGGTCCTTCCCTGGCAGCCGGCTCTCCTCCGGGTCCCGGTCCCTCCTCCGCCTCCTCTGCGCTCCGGGCCGCCTCCCCCAGGTCCCGACTCTGCTGCCCAGAGGCTTGTTGAAATTTTAATAGGTGTTTCCTGAGGTGGCTCGGGATAAATCATTCAGAAGGAGCAGCAAAGAAAGCCCAGAGATGCTCGGACACACTGAAACCACAGATGAATGAGGAAGCACTAAGGATGTGGAATGATGTAAAAGTGTGGGAGCACAAGTTTCAAGGCGTTTCAGAGCTCTGTTTCACGCCATTTCTAGTGACTGAGATTCCAGATTTGCTGCTTCTCTTCCCATTCGAAGGTGGCAGCAGCAGGCACTGCCTTGATAAAAGGATTTTTCCCACAAACTGGCCTGACTGGCTCCATGTACCTGTGGCTGGGATGGAGGAAATGGCAGGGAAACACAAAATCCCAGCTGGGGGGAGATGCAGCCCCCGGCTGGAGCTGTAGGGGGATGCCCAGGCATCCAAGGCAGGGCTCTGTTCTGAACAATTGCCCTGGGTTTTGTTTGTCAGTGTTTCAGGGAGCTGTCCTTCCGTGTGTCAATGGGCACCTGTTCCCTGTGCCAAGGCAGCTCCTGTTCCCTGGGCACAGCTGACTTTGTGCTGTGAAAAGCCCTTTAAACTGCAGCAGGGCCTCAGGTGAGCTGCCTTTCACTCCAGATTAGTCACAAGCCAAGGTTCACACTGGCATGGCTCCTTCAGGGCTGGCTTTGAATGTGGGCACAATTCTTTTGGTAAGGTTTTTCAGGCAGTAGATTCTGTCTGTGATCCCTCTCTCTCTGTGTTCTGGGCATCGAGGCTGGGGCTGCATCCTGCAGTTGCACAAATATTGGGTTTATTAGTGTGTCCAACATGACTTTTAAAAGGGGAGAGGATGGAAACGAGATCCTTTGTCTTTGTGGGTGGTGATTCCTGCAGCTGTCAAAGGCCAGTCAAATGCAGAGCATTCTCCTCTCAGTGCAGCCTCCACAGAGCTGATGCAAAATGTGTTCAAGAAAGCAGGAGTTTTGGGCAGTAACTGCAGCCTGAGGTTCTCCTGCCGATTGGAAGGGGCTCTGGGTGCCTTGCAGAGGCCGAAGCTGCACTGGAGAGGCTCCTCCACTCCCAGGGCTCCCATTCCAGCACTGGGCACTGCAGGCTCTGCCCCTGCAGCTGATTTCTCCTGGCCTGAGGTGCAGAATCCCAAAGTCTCCATAATTCCTGAGCAGGTGCATTCCATACCTGTGAGGCTTTTGGAAACGTTGCTGTTCCTCCCTTTGCTTGGCTGTTTCTATCAAGTTGTCTGGAGGTGTTTACCTGTGACCAGTTGTCCAGCAGAGCTGGACCCAGCCTGGCTCCCGAGTTCTGTGACTGTGCAAAGGAATTAATGGGAAATGCAAGGAAGAGCTCAGCTCGTGCCCTTGCCACAGGCATTGTGTGACATGGAAGCAGGGAGAAAAGAGGAAAAAAGGAAAGGCGTTGCCCTACAGGCTTTATTTTTGTCTTATCGGGGAACTCTTTAAATTAATCTCCCCTCCTTTCCTCCTCCACAAAAGAGAATTAAGTATGTAAAAAATAAATTGGTACAGTCTTGTTGGCTTTGGTGGTGAGAAGCTGGGCAGAATCCCTGCCCATTCTCAGCAGGACAGGGTGGCTGGAGCTCTTCTGGGGGTACCTGATATCACTGAACTGACATTTGGTAACTCTTGCAGCAGGAGGGTCCCCGGCTGCTCCCGTGAGCAGGAGACTCCTCTGAGCTCAGGGGGAAACTGAAAGCGAATCCAAGAGTGAAGGAGAAATGTTTGCATAGGAATTACATCCTCTTAGTTTCGTAACTCGAGCCCTCTTACATAAATGCCAGCACGTTTGGTGGGAGACAGGAACGAGCCAGGGCTTCCTGCAGCTCCTGGGTGTGTGGGAAACGGGAGCCCTGCTCTCAGCCCTCCCCTGGGGCACCATCTCAGTGCCATCTGCAGAGCAAACGGTAATTGTCACCTGCTGCCCTTATCAATGAGGGACAAGGTCCTGAGAGGTCGGGATTGGTGGCACCGGGAGCAGCTGAAGGGGGGGACAAACCTCTTGGTGCAACTTCTCTGCTCACAGTTCCCGTGGCTGACATTGTTCTTCCTCCTGACAGGGATCTGGGGAGATAAGATGGAGCCTTCCCCCTTCAACAGAAGGCAATGGGCCTCCCAGTCTCTGAAAATCACTGCCAAGGAGCTTTCCCTGGTCAACAAGAACAAGTCGTCGGCCCTGGCGGAGAGGTTCTCCAAGTGAGTGCTGAGGGGCTGCCAGGGCACAGCTGGGGCCTTGGGCAAGGGCTGCTGTGCTCACAGTGGCTTTGCTGCTTCAAAATGACCCAGAGCTGGAGGCATTGGACTTTCTGGTTCAGTATGTGCCGGGCAAAGGTTTTTCTCCTTGCTGACACTACCTTGGTTCAGCAGTCAGAGCTGCATTTCCTTTCTGCTGTCAGAATGTAAAGCAGACCCTTTTCTGTCCCACTGCCAACTGCCATTGGGTGTCGAGGGCAGAGTATTGGGATGTGTGAGGCTGTTGCCATTGGGGTTTGGACTCTGCCTGTGCATGAACTGCACAGCTTTCTCTGGTGTCCCACAAAATTGTGGAATCATGGGGTTGGAAGGATCATCCAGTCCAGATATCAAAGAATCACAGGCAGGATCATCCAGCCCAACTTCTGGCCCTGCACAGGATACCCCAACAGTTCCACAAATCCCAACATCAAACTCCTGAGAGTGTTGTCCAAACCCTCCTGCAGCTCTGGCTCAGCCTTGGGGCTGTGACCAAACCCTGGGGAGCCTGTTCAGAGCCCAGCCACCCTCCGAGGGCAGAGCCTTCTCCAGATATCCAACCTAAATCTCCCCTGACTTGGGTAGAAGAGGAATGTTACCCTTGCCTTTGCTCTGAGAGGTAACTGAAGTGATACACCCAAACCATAAGTATTGTGTGCACTGAGAAAGGTGAGTGGTGGTAATCCACACAATTCCTAGAAAAGCTTTTATTTCCTTAGGGAGTTGTACAGGCCACAGCTGGGATTTTCCATGGGATTTGGGCAACCAAGTCTGCTGGGACCTTGCACTAGTAACGTAGCAAAGTTTTGGAGCATTGGGATGTTGAGTGTGGGGGAAGCTCTGTGGGGTCTGTAGGGAGGGACACCACCCCCCCCCCAGCTCTGGGCTCCTCTCTGGGTCTCTGGCCCAGGGAGAAGCTGTTTGCTGTCACTGCCTCCTCAAGGCAATTTATTCACTCACTGGAGCTTGATTACAGAACCTGGTCATCTTGCTAAATGTTGGTAATCCTTTGAAAAGGGCTTACTGGGGGTAATCCAAACTGCTATTCCTTAATCAAGTGCTGTCCCTCTCCATAGGCAGAGTCAGTTCCTGGGAAAAGCACAGTGCTGCTCCCTGGCTTTGCCACCTGCAGGGGGGAGTGGAATTTTTCTCAATCCTGTTACCCAAATATCTGTGTGTGAAAACAGGGGTTTTTCCCATCCCACACAGTCGGTTTTGTCAGGTCAGACACACACAGATAGTGCCAGTGCCCTGTGCAGGGCCGACTCCCAGGGCAAGGGCTGGGGCTCCTCAATCCCTCCGTGTTTTCCAGGTGGTGCTTGTCTTAATCCCCGTGTCCCTCCTTGTTGCTTCTTCCAGTATTGAACCCTCTTCCTGCAGCAACACTTTCCCAACTTGTCTTGTTCAAGTTTTGGACCCTTTTCAGTGCAGAGATGAGGATTGGTGTGTTTGCATGCACTGAAGAGGAGGCAGCAGCCTGTAACACACTCACAGCTGTATCAAAAGCAGAATTCCACAGATAAGGAAAACAGAAACACCCTTTGCCCAAGCAGACACTGGTCAATGTTCCCTCTCTGTGAAAAGCAGAAGCAGCAAAACTTGTCCCTGATTTTCACATTTCAGACACCAAGTGGAGGGAGCAGTGAGGAGTGTGCAGGGATTTACACCAGGGGCAGACTGCTGGGAGCTGCCTGCAGCTCTTAAAGGACTTTGATTCATGATCCAGGGTGGCTTATCTTGGGAGGGCTGTGATTCCCCTGCCTGCTGCCTCAGCTGCTCAGGAGGCAACTGCTGAATGGGGGCACTTTCCAGCCCACAGAGTAAAATCAACTGGCACTTGGGGGAGGGCTTTGGCCCATGCCAAGCTGGAATTTGTTCTGGTTCAGCAGCTGCTGTATAAAGAGCTGAGTTATTCCTGCCAGGGGGCACAGCAGACAGCTGGGTGGAGGAAACAATACAGCTATTCCAAGGTAAACTGTCTCTATTTGGGGATCAGAGTGCTCAGGGAGTGAGAAGTATTAATGGATGTTATTACTGTCAACTGGATGACTGAAAATGTGTCTGTCACTTGGCTCTGTGTCATTTGGGGCTGTTTGTGCAGCCTCTGGTTTTTAGCTGATGGACCTGGGGAGTGCACAGAATCCTTGGTGGGCAGGGAAAAAAAAAATCTCAGCTGTCTTCAGGAGTGTTCAGTACAGTTAAAAAGCTGTTTTTGTTTGGGTTTTCTCTCTCTCAAAGGTATCAGAAAGCTGCTGAAGAAGCCACTGCTGAGAAGAAAAGAAGTGTAAGTGTTTGTATAAGTATTTGTTTCCTTGGGAATAAGCACATCCTGCCAGCAGGATGGGTCGCTTGCCTGAGTGTTGCTGTGACGGTTGATTTTTGGGATATCCAAGTTGCTGCCACGTCTCCTGCAGAAAACTTGCCTTGGACACAGCGTTTGCTTTTGCCTCTCTCTCCACACCTTCTCTCAGTGTGGAGGAAAGGAAAGCAAATGAAGTTTCTGGCCCAAAGCTGTGCTGAATCCCCAGTTCCCTCCCAAGCAAAAGGCAAATCAAGGTAACCACAAGCCATGAACACCCTCCTCCTGTTCTTAGCTGGAGGCACTTGTGTGGTGCCTCTTCCCTTCTAAACTAAATTTAAAAGTGCTTAGAAGAAGCCTCCAGCCTCTCTAAAATCTGTGTATGCCTTTGAGAGCTGTAGGATCTTCCATGAAGTGACTCCCAGGGCTGGAAGTGCCCGTGGGTGAGGCAGCACCAACCTTTCTGGCTCTGTTACAGCCCCACATTCCCTGCTGTAAACTCCACTGCACTTGGTGTTCCGAGGTCAGGGAACCTTGGCTGGAATACCAGCTATGAAAGTTGCAGGACTTTGGCCCTCAGGGCAAGTTAAAAGGACTCAGGAATTTAAAAGGACTGCCAGTATTTTCAGGATCTGTAGGAAAGTCAGTGCCTTGATTTCTTTAATGCTTGGGGAGTCCCTCTTTTGCTGTTTGGAATAAAAGAAGCATTCTAAAATCACTCTTCAGTCTAAAAATTTCCTGCATTGCTTGTGTCTGTCAATCTTCCTGTGATGAGGGAACATGCAAATCCCAAGCAGGAGGGGCTTGTGTTAGGATGTGTGCAGGGACTCCAGAGGTGTCCCTGTGGAAACCTGTACAATTTTCAGGATTTCTGTTCCATTACAACACTTCCCTTATAATTTTAGTGCCTTCTTTTCAATACAGTCACCAAACACACCGAGATTTTTTTTGAAGTGTAGGTGAATTCAAGTCAATTGGCAAAGCAGTGTTCAAAATGTGACCAGAAGAGTAATAGGGTGAGAGACTTAAATCCCAATATAGCTGCTAATCCCAGCTAATTCCTATAAGCCTTGCAGCCCTGCTCCACTTGCAATGAGTTTGGAGTGGTCTCCACACGGGAGAGGCAGGAAACATGCAATGGTGGCAGGTATTGGAGTGGGATGAGTCCAACACGGGCTGGGCTGTTCTCTGGGGAGAGGCAAGTGCTTGGAGCAGGGCTGGTGTGGATGGAGGTGGAACTGGAGGGGTGTGAGGTGTGTTTGTGACTCGTGTGCCTGTCCCAGTCAGAGTCTTCAATGGGTACAGTGAGATGGAAGGAAAAAAAATCCAGCAAATGATTGGTTCTTCCTGAAGAGGAGCAGGAAGGGGTTTGTTGTGGGTGCTTGGCTGGCTGGTGGGAAATCCTGGTTGGATCTGCTGTTACCTGAGAGTGGAAACACAAACCTCCAAGGACTCAGTGGTTTGTGAGAACCAAGCTATAGCTTTGGGAGGGCCTGGCAGCACTGGGCACCCCAGTCCTCTCCCGTGGCCTCTCGTTCCTCCAGCTGGGATTGGAGCCTCTGCTCGGGTGGGTTCGGGTCCCATTTCCTTCCTCTGTGGATTGGAGCCTTTTGAGTGGGATTGAAGCCCCGGGGTCGGTCCCTTTGTCCTTATAAGGCCATCCTGTGCGCTCACTTCCTGACTTCTCTCCTCTCCCCCTCCTTCCTTCCCTGGCCTGGATGTTTCTGCATGTGGCACAGCTGGAAGCGCTCACAGCTGGCCGGGAGCGGCGCGGAGCGGAGCCCTCGCCTTCCTCTGCAGGCAAAGGCAGCGCTCCGGGCGGCTGCAATTAACTCCTTGTCCCTTGCAGAACGCAGAAAACCTGCCCCTTCACCTCCCCAGGGGCAACCTGAGCGTGCTGAAGAAGAAGTGGGAGAAGGCGGTGCCGGGAGCGGGGGCTGAGAGCCCAAAGCCCCCCTGCCTGGAGGGTGGCAGCATGGAAAACTGCGTGCGAGAGCCCAGCGACGGGGCAAAGCCCGAGGGCAGCGAGGGCGCGGAGCCTCTGGGCAGGATCGAGAAGTACAACGTGCCCCTGAGCAAACTCAAGATGATGTTCGAGAAGGGCGAAGCCCCCCAGCCCAAGGTAAGGTCTGCGCTCCCAGATCCTGCAGGAACCAAAGCTGCTGCCTCGGGCAGCTGGAAAAACCCCGGCAGGGAGCGGCTGCGACTGTTGACTCTGCAAATATTGCGTTCATTGTTCGGGGCAGGCAGAACATCGCGGCGTGGGGAACTGGGAGAGGGGCGGGGAGGGCTCCCCCGAGCCCACGAGGGAAGTTTGGGGGGCACGAGGGGCAGTTTGGGGGGAGGGAAGAGAATTCGATTCAATTGCTAAAGCTTCTGAAAGGGTTCCGTTGGAGAGAGGAAAATGAGCGTGGAATTTATGAAGTTGGGGGTTTTTTTAAGTGAGCTGGGACTGTACTGAGTGTGAAGATTACGGTGAGTTATGCAGACATGAGCTGTGTAAAACACACTTATATGTTTTTATATGTCTATGAAAGAAGAAGTACCTGAAGTGAGCTCAGCAGTCGGGGGTTGTGGTGGAAATGAAACGCTGAGGAGTGAGAGGGTTTGGTATCTGCCTGTGTGAGTCCCACGGACGTATCTGTACAGATGTTTTATTGGTGTATTGTGAAATACTCCCATCTTTTCCTCGCTCTTCCCTCATCTCTGGATCTTATCAAATGTTTCTTATCGAAAAAAAAAATCCCTCACCGAGGGAAAACAAAGCTGAGATGGCCAGAGCAGCTCCTGCCCTCACTAGTTTTGACTTGCAAATGCTCAGGGCTCGGATTTTTCCTCCAACTGCTCCTGAAATCCGATCCCACATGTGGACTCCGCGTGTCCCGGGGGGAATTGCTTCACTCCAAAATGAGTTGCATATGCTGAGGACTCGAAACACGGTCCCGAGGCCTCGATGCTGGTAGATTTTCCAGTTTTCTCATAGTTTCCCCTCCTCCTGGCTTTGTGTTACTGCGGGTGGTTTTCTTGAAGTGTTGGGTAAAACAAACACATTTTGGACAAAAGCTGTTTCAGCGTGGAACAGTTCGGGGCTCGGGGTGAGCTCTGGGTCCGGGTCATTTCGCAACGCGGATTTTTGGAGCCTTTGTCATGAAGTGAGAGCTGCCCACCCTGGGCGATGTCCCGACAGCCCTGCCCTGGGCTCCGGCGGGAGCGTTAATCACTCCGGATTCCACGGGAATTCTGCAGATGGGCTTCCAGGAACTTCACCCCAGCCTGGGGAATGGATTGTTTCAGAGCTGAGTGAATGTGAGAGTTTGTCAGCGTTGGTAATTCCGATCTATTGTTGAGCACCGAGTGAACACAGCGAACACCATCCCGGAGGGATGGAACTGCTCGGGTGGGGCTCGAAATTCCGATTCCAAGTTAACCTGTTACTCTTGGGTTTTAGCAGGGAAGAGATGTGGAGTGTTCGGAAGTTTGGGAGTGTGGGGGCAAGCGGGTACCTTTGTGATGAGATTCCTGGTTCTGGGAATTGATCTGGGTGGGAGTTGGAACCCTGGGGCCACAGCTCTGGTTCTGGGCTGTGAATCTGGCCAGTCCAGCTCTGCAGTTGCCTCTTCCACTTCTCTCCTGAGCCTTTTCCTGAGCAAGGCTCCATGGAGTCGTTCGGGTGGAAAATACCTTTGAGATCAACTGTAATTTCAGCTCAGAGATGGCAGTTTTCCTTGGAGTTCGCTTCAGGTGTAAATGCTGTCAGAGCTTTGCTGACAAAACATCTGTATGAACAAAGCAGCTCCACAGCTGGACCTCGTGGCTGTAACAACAACTGGACTTTCCTGGTGGCTGGGCAGGTCTGGGGCAGGAATCCAGATCAGAGCCTGGAGTTCCTGGTTCCACCTCCCACTCTAAACAAACTGACTCCCATTTTCAGGTTTATAAGCAAAACCTCTTTTATTGATTTGCTCAGGCAGCTCTTGCTCATTTTCTGCAATAGATGGGAGGCAGATCCTCCTTTATTGCATTTTCATGGGAACAAACTGCTCTAATCCCATCAGGGGCAGGCAGGGCAGCCTGGAGTTCAGCCTAAGCAAAGAGAGGAGCTGATAAAAGACCTGGTGTTTGAAGGATTCTCCTTTAAGTGACAGTGAAAGGACACCCAGGGGGGTCTGGGAGCAGCCCTTGTGCAGCATTTCTGGACAAGTTGTGTCTGGGCAGAGCCTGGCTGGGCTGTGGAGGGGACCCCGGGCCAGGGCCAGGTGGAATCTCATGAAATAGGTGCCACTGGGGGGCTTTCACACAGCA
This sequence comes from Serilophus lunatus, assembly GCA_013399895.1. Lineage (NCBI taxonomy): Eukaryota > Metazoa > Chordata > Aves > Passeriformes > Eurylaimidae > Serilophus > Serilophus lunatus. The sequence goes on along the minus strand of VXBA01000882.1, from coordinate 188,533 downwards.
GGAATGGTTCATCTCCTCCCCAGAGCAGCAAAGGCTGTGCCATGGGAATTGTGGCCCAGCCAGGGCTCTGAAGGAGCTGACGGCCTTTGTCCAGGGTTGGGATTTTATCTTCCCTCTGTTGAACCTGCTTTCCACCACCTCCCCCCCCCCAGGATAAAACTCCTGGTATGGAACCTGCACCTTTTTTTAGGATATTTATAGATTTACTGAATATTTGTAGGTTTGGTGCAATATCCCTCTAACAAAAGCTTTTGTGGATTGTGGTGGTTGGAGTTTTTACTCTGGGGCCTCACTGTGTTCTACAACTTGCCCACAGGGAAGTTCTTCAGGTGAAATTGTAACCCCTGCAGGTGTCTGAGGGGGCCAAGGGCAGGAGGAGCCCTGAACTGACCCTTCAGCTGCTTCTGCTGATGCAGCTCTTCCTGCTGCACCCTTTGAGCCCCGAATTTCTGAGCTGCAAGAACCCCAGAGCCTGGGGGACAAGGAAGGGGACATTGGCTGAAGGAGGATCATACAGAACAGTTTTCACAGAAGGAGGAATCTGCAAGTCCTTACAAGTGCAGGCACACCCAGCCTGGCCTGTCAGTGGAAGGAAGGGACTTGTCAGCTAAAGGTCTTTTCCAGTAAGAAAAGTTACCAAAATCTTAAACCACAAAAATAGAAACTATTTCCCAAGCTAATGGAAAAAGAGGTTTTCCAGCTGCATTTTCCTTTCCTGGTGAAGTTGCTGTTTGTGTGGAAAGCAGCCTGACTTTTCACAGTGATTATCTTACAGTGCAGTGTTAAAATAAAACTTTGGAATTTCCTCCAGTTTGGTGACCAGCAAATAAGAAACTCTTTGGGAGTGGAGGGGGGGAATGTGTGGTTGGAGCATCTTGCCAAACCTCCATTAGCCTCAATGTGCATTTCCAGCTGTGATTTAACTCCTCCTGGGGAGGGAACAAAGATCCAGCACCTTCTAAGGTTTTATAGGTTGACTTTCAGCTGTGAAAACATCCCACCTTGGTGGAGTCCAGTTCAACTCTGAGCTCACGAGCTTTTGTTGTGAATTTCTTTTCACAGTTTCTTTAACTGAGGTTTAGAGTTTGGTCTCAACAAGAAGTAAGGTCTGAGTGAGGCAGCCAGAGCATCTGTGTGGTGCTGCAGGACACCCTGTGCAGCTCTGCAGCCTGGCAGGGAGTGATTATCCTGGAGAGCTGGGAATATTTATCTCTAACACTCCTGCTTAAGCTTCAGCCTTATCAGACCTAATTAGGGCATTATTTGGTACCAAATGCATGAACCATCCAAATCAAAACAAGTAACTTGAGGTAACTTGTACTAAAATACTAAGAATTCCTTTTTCTGTGGCTGAGAATCAGTGCAACTTCTGGGTGGCTCCTCCTTTTGTCTTTGTTCTGACTTCAGTTCTTCATAAAATGACCTTGAGAATTCAACAGAAATTGCACGAAATGCAAAACTCCAGAGTGGAGTTGGAATGTGGAGCCTGAGCTCCCTGAGAACCTGAGCTCTGGGGCTGGGATCTCTTCTCTCAGCCAAGAGGAACAGCCCCAGGGCAGCAGCTGCCCTCCCCAGGTGACAGCGGGTCAGGCCTTCTGTGATCAAACTTTATGTTGGTTAAATAAGATGTCACCTGCCAGACTTGTTTGTTCCAGCAAAGCAGATTTGCTAGTGACACCTGGGCCTCTTAAGGGATTACCCCCAGCAGTCCCTGGGAGCTGAGGGGTGTGTGTGTGTGTGTCCCTGCAGGTCCCCAGGGAGCCCCGCAGGACCGTGGGGGGCAGGAGGATTTCTGAGAACAGCCTCTCCTCCGAGGACTGCGAGGGCCCAGGGGACAGGAGCCACAGCACAGCAGGTCAGTAAAGCTGCCTGGGCTTGGGTTTGTACCTTCAAGCTGCCTGACACCACAGAAACGTCCCTGGGGGTGTCCGGGGAAGGACTGGACGTGGCACAGCCTGGACTCTGGTCCTGGAGGGCTTTTCCCTCCTCAGTGGTTCTGTGAAAGAACTTCTGCCTTTCCCAAAGGGAGGGAAGGGCAGCCACATTCCAGCTCTGAGTTCCCATTCAATGGATGAAGGCTGGCTGGGAATTTTGAGCCATTCTGCTCTCAAGCACAGCAGGCCAAGGCACAGGGAAGAACCAACAAGTTAAGGAATAGAACCCATTCTTTCCCTGTGTCTCACTACTTTTAAAACTAATTTAGGAAGGAGTGAGCAGACAGTCAATATTCCTTCTTCTTCCTTGTTTCAATCCTCATCCCTCCTGCCTTGGCCAGACACAGGGAATTACAGAGAGCTTTGACTTAAACAGAATTAGGTATTTTTCCTCTGTTTGGAGACTCTTCCTGAGAAACCCTTTGCAATATTTGTGGTTTAAGTCTGTAGTTTGTATCATGTGGAATTTTGGAATATCCTGAGTTAGAAAGGACCCACAAAGATCACTCAGTCCAACAGTCCCACCCTGTCCCTGTTGTCCAAACCCTCCTGCAGCTCTGGCTCAGCCCTGGGGCTGTGACCAAACCCTGGGGAGCCTGTTCAGAGCCCACCCACCCTCTGGGGGCAGAGCCTTTCCCTGAGATCCCACCTGCCCCTGTCCTGGCACAGCTCCAGCCCTTCCCTCAGGTCTCACTCCTTAGTGATGCACCTTCTGCCCTCATTTGACCAACCCTCGACACAATGGCAAGAACTACTCTGTCCTCCCCAAGGGGGACCTCCCTGAAAACTGCCCATTCTTCATGTTTGTTTGTTTGTTTCTTACCAGGGCACCTTGTAGAGACCAGCCCAGAGAAGGCAGAGACCAAGAAGGGCCTGGACTTGCCTCGTTTGTCAGAGAGCTCCATAAAGGACAGGCTGGCCAAGTACCAGGCAGCTGTGTCCAAGCAGGGCAGCTCCTCAGGCCTCCTCCCCATGGTAAGGCTGCCTTTGCCTTGGGTGGAGGGGAATTTCTGTCCCAGGCTGCTTGAGGATAATGGCATCTCTTTTGGACAATAACTGCCTGCCCACAGGAGTAATGTTTGATGGGGAGTCCCTGCATAAGTGCACTTGTGTTTCCTGCAATAATGTTGAAAGCTTTCCAAGGAATTAATTGCTGGCCCCCTGACAGAGATCCTTCTGAAGCATAGCTGGCATTTTTTTTCTTTCTGCACTCTTGTCCATCAGCTCCAGGCTGAGGGAAACTGAGGCACAGTGAGATGAAGTGACTTTGAGTGTCTTCATCCAAGAACTTGGATCTTTTGGTCAGTGGCTTTGGGATTTCCAGTCCTGAGTTTCATCTGCGTGTGACTCTGATTCTCCAACCAGGGAGAAAAGTGCAGTAAAAACTTCCCTGCATGAGTGGAAAGTCCTTGCAGCCAGTGCAACAAAGCTGATTAACGCGGTTGCTGAATCCTGTGCCTTGCCTGGGCTCCTTTGCTGGTGCCTGTCCCAGTTTGGGGCTCAGGGTGGTGGCTGAACCCCTGAATTTCCTCCCAGTGGCAGATTTGCCATTTCTCTTGAGTTTTCTCCTGGTTGCAGCCCCCCAGGGCTGTGAGTTTAGAGTCAGTCCAGCCTGATGCTCCATTGGGGAAGAATCTTTTTGAATTTTGGCCTGGCCTGTGGGCAAGGGCAGCATAAAACTGAGCAGACAGGGACTCCTGAGGGCAGTGTCTGCAGTGCTGCTATTCCAACAGCCCTGGGAGCTCCTCCTTCCCTGCTGGGGAAGCACCCAGGGCTCTTTGATATGGGACTGTGCTGTTTGTGCTGCCCTTGTCACTCTGTCCTACAAAGGAAAGCCAAAATCTCTCTCAGGAGCAACTCTTTCAGGGCACTGTGGTGGAGTTAGGCCTGGAGCAGAGCTGGGGGACACTTGGTTGGAGGAAGGGTGAGGGACAATCTGTTGTGTGCCTGCATCTTATGGCTCTTGGTTTTAAGTCTGAAAGATTCTTTTGTGGAAATCTTCAGTCAGGGTGTCAAGAACAAACATCTCAGGGAAAGAACAGAACTAAGGGTTGGACTGGAACTGAAGCAAAGGTGGGATTTGCTTTTCTGTCCGATTTTATTGGGCAATTAGACTGTGCTTGTCTGGAAATACTTGTCATTCCAAGTGAAAAGTTCACAGTTCTGGAAAAGGAAGATGGATACCTAAGAGTTGATTTCAAACAGGAATTTGGAAGGAAGAGGCTGTTTAAGAGAACAGGGGTGCTCTCTCCCTGGAGCACAGTAAAATTCTCCAGCCCAATCTTTTTCCCTCATTAGAACATGTCACTGACCAAGTGTCTGTAGATTTTTATGGCCCTTCCTTTAATTATCACTTCACACACTAGAAAAACTGTTTTTGAAACATTTCAAGAAAAATAGAAAGCAAGTGTTTTCCAAGGGGAAGAGAACCTGTCACCTTCCCAGTGCTTTATCCTGCAGAGTGAGATCCAAGCCAGTGAGAGTGAACCCAAGAATTACAAATGTGGGCAGAAAGAGAATGTGGCACCCAGTGAGGACTGCAGTTCCTGTCAGGATGGGCAGAAGGTAAGATTTGTGTGCTGGGGGAGATCAAGGGCTTCATTTGCAGTGGGAAGAGTTGTGGAAGCAGAGCTGATGCTCCAGAATCCCTGATTTGTTTGAATTTTTTAGGCTCAGAATGACAAGCCAGTGAGTCTCTGTGGAAGGGAGTGTCTTGAGAGACATTTTCCTGGAGAGTTTCTCTGTCTCCTCAGCAATGATAATGCCTGTAGTGTGGAAAAAAAAAGATGGTTTACAGCCAGGTACTTGTTTTGGTGGCAGTTTTTGGTAGGTTTGTTTTTTGAAGGCTTGTGGGGCTTTTGAATAAACCAAAAGAACCTACACCAGAACCCTCCCCCCATAAGCAGCTTTGTGTGACACAAATAAAATGTGTGTCACTGTTTCCTCTGCATTTAGTGCCTGAATTTTGAGGTGACTGAGAGGGGCAGCTTGGGTTTGTTCCTTCAGCTGTACATTGAGACTGTGTGAATTGGCCTGGAGCAGTTGTGCCCTGGGCTGGGGACAGCAGACAGGATAAAAGGAGCTGGATAATAATTGGGGTACTGTGTATTGCAGCCAGGCTGAACACGTGGCAGCCTAATGCCAGGAGGGCTTTGGGAGCTTTGCAGCCTTCCTTGGGCAAGGGGCCAAGCCTTTGCTTTCAGCTGTGGCTGCCTGACAGCTGAGCAGCTCCCTGTCCAAGTGGGCTGTGCTCAAAGGTGAGTTCATTCAAAGAGCACCTGTTAAATCAGAATATCTGCCCCTCCTGCAAGGGGCAGCTGAATAAAAGTCCTTGTGCTCAGCTGCAGTTGCAGGGGGACTTGTTGGGGTGTCCAGGTGCAATGAGAACCTGAATGGGGCAGTGTTTGGGAGCCAGGATTGGCCTTTGGTAATGAGCCTAATTAAAGCTGCTTGTAATTAATGGTAGAAAGGGGGATCCTGTGGCTAAAAAAGGGAACAAAAGACACTTGGAAGCTCCCCTGTCATTTCTACACTGAGCCTGTGACACATTTTGGGGCTGGCCCTGCCCAGGGCTCTGGGCTGCAGCCCTTCCCTCAGCACACCAGGGGATGCTCATAGGTGCAATTTGCCTTCTCATTAACTCGTTAATTTGCAAATTTCAGTTGCTGGCGATGGACTTTTCAATCATTAAAGTGAATTAGTGATGATTTGCAGTTAATCTTGTTATAGCACTTTAGTTCCTCAGTTTAACTACTTAGAACTATTTGATTTAATAGCAATAGTGCCAAGTTTAATAAAGAAATATACATCAAGGGCTTTATCTGCAACATATTTGCTCTCAGTGATCTTAAAGGTAATTCTGTTTTTTCTGTTTAGTATCTGGTTTAGATGCAACTCCTCTAAAAGGGTTTTTAAGTTAATATGAATTTGTTTCCAAAGGGGGGTGACCAGGATAGATCCAGCATGTTTGTCCCAACCTGGGAACAGCAGATGTCTGTTTTCCCAAAAGTTTCTGAAAATTAATCTGTTCTTTTTTTAATTATTATTTGTAGTATTTTTTCCCCAAATGCACAGTCTGTGCTGAATATTTAAATGCCACAGATTGGCCACATGTGGGAGGGACCCTTGAGACTTCCAGGGAATGTGGGGCTCAAGGGATTTGTAAGTGAGAAAACCTGGGAGGAACAAGGAGGTGCACAAGGTGTTGGGGGAAACAGGAATGTGATGTTGGTGTGTGTGAACACTGACAGATGATCTGGGTATTGCCAGAGCTGAGCAGTTCTGAGCTTGTCTGGACAGTCTCTGGACTCTGAGGTTCTCCAAGGAACCCAATGAGGGCCTTCCCGAGCCCCTCAGGTCTCACTTCTCACAACCTGCCTGGGGGGTTCCTGGGGCTGCCCAGGTCTCAGGAGGCCAAAGGTGTTCATTGTCTCCTTTGTTGCAGGTTTCTGTGGGTGAGAACAGCTTGTCTTTGCACCCTGGAGTGCTGGAGGATGGCCATGGTGAGCATAGGGCTGAGGGAAAGCACTGCCTGCCCACCTGGGGGGAGGCTGCTTCAGATCAGCCCTATCCAACTAATTAATAATTAATTAATCACCTTGTACTAAAACTCTGTCCTGTGCCCCACTCAGACTTCATAAGGATTTCTCTCATGTTTGGAAGTTGATTTGCTGTTGTAATCCTCATTTGTAGCTCCTGTTTGCCCTGACTGAACACTTTAATGTGTGCCTTGCCCCCCTCTCCCCTCCCCTCACGCCCTGCTGGCCCTTGGGAGCATGAGCTGCCCCTGGGTTCCAGCCACTTCACTGCCTTTTCCTCCTGCTCTGCTCCCTCAGCTGGACACAACTCCGAGAGTGAGGCAGAAGCTCAGAGACCTGTGGGCACCAAGCAGCAGAACGTGGGGGCTAAAGCTGAGGCCTCCCCCCCCAAGGCCATGAAGGTAACACAGCTCTGGGCTCCCCAACCGTGGGGAGGCTCAGAACCAACTCCTTAAAGGCTCAGTGTGGGCACAGAGGCCTGGCAGGGACTGGGTCAGGCTGTGCTCAGGAGGGAGAGGCACCTCCAAAGGGTCAGATTTTCCTCCAGGTTGGGTTGGGAGCTGCTTGTTGCTGCTGCACAGTCCCTGTGACACTGCTGCTCTTTGGGGTGGGAGCAGGGGGTGGTTTTAGGGGTTGAGGGGAGCCCTGAGCTCCTGGCACTGACCTGCAGAGCCCTCAGCTGGGACCTGGCTGCGCACCCCCCTCTTCCAGTACGGGCACTGTGGCTCCTGAAGGTCAGGTTTGGCTTTCTGAGGGGGGTTCTTGGGTGGTACAGCTTCTCCAGGGGAGCAGTAAAGCAGATGGAGAACTTTGGGGCAGGAATGTGTTTGTTAATCTGATTAGACAGCAAATGGCCCTGCTGGATGTTGGGATCTCATGTGGCCCCTGCTCACATGAGCTGTCTGCAGTGGGGATGCTGATTTCCTGGGCTGCCACAGACTTCCTGGCTCACTCCTGAGGAAACAACTGGGCTTTTGTTGTTTCCCCCATCTTTGGGAGGAGCAGCACTGACCTCAGAGACCAGTTTGATGTGGCTTCCCAGTGTGGGAATGGCACTCTGGGGGCCTGGAGCTGCCTGGGGGAGCTGTGTGGTCTGGGGATGTTACACAAAACCTGTGTGTCCTGGTCCCCTCTGCTCCCTCTTTGTATTATTGGAACCATTTTAGCCTTTTGCCTTGTTATTGCTTTAGATGCTGCACTGTGAGATAGAAACCCAGCTGCTCTTTATTCATCTGAGGTTCCTATTTATCTCTTCCAGCTTCTGTCTCCTGCTCTTGGTTCCTAATCTCTCCTCCTGCCTTCTGCTTCCCTCCTAATGTGAGCTCAACTCTCAGCTTTCTCTCAAGTCTTTATATCTGTTGGGCCTCCCCTTCCTCCTGTAGCTCCTATTTGTAGTATCCTGGAAAGGAATTCCTGTCTCTTCACACCCCAAAATGCCTCTCCACAGACAGAGTAAGTTCCTCTCCTTGGATGGGGTTGTGATTGCAGAAGGATGTGCCAGGCCCCTCAAAATTCAGAGTTTTGGCAGCACCAAGAAATTGTGGGTCCTTTTCCAAAAGGAGCTCTGAATTTTGCTAGCCAAGCTGCCACCACCAGAACTTTAATTTACTGTAACTTCAAGCAATGCCTTAAACCCCTGAAACACCCATTAAAATGGAATTAAATTGGCAGCAAACTTTATGGCTGTGCAGAGTGCCCTGGGCTGGCTCTGCCTTCAGCAATCTGCCCCCTCACACCATAACTTTCATTCCTAACCATTGTTTCTAGACTGTTATAAATAAATTGCTGAGATTACATCTTCCTGTGACCTTCCTGTTTTTCTCTTTAGCCCTCAGATTTTTCCTTAAAGCTTTTTGTGAGTTTGTACCAGGTAATTCCTTGTCAAGGAAAGGCCTCACTCTCTCTGTGCAGACTCCTACCTGGCTGCTGATTTAATTGTAATCAACGTACAGCCTCCAACTGCCAATTTTTCAACTGTTGTTTAATTTTCCTGTTGGCCAGAATGAATAAATTCCGAGAAGCAAATGGCACCCAGTGACCTTTTCTCACTGACAGTGGCCTTTGCTTCCTTGGGATTGTCAGAAAACAAACCCAGGATCACAGCAGTGACACTCAACTCCTCAGACCCTCGGGAAGCTCAGGGAGCACATCAAAATTTTAGCTGTTCAACCTCAAAGCTCAGATCACTGTGAGTCTTGAGCCATTTTGGGGGGCTGGGAGTCCTGAAACCTGAGTGTGGTTTCTTTGGGATAGAGCTGGGGTTGTTTGCCAGTGAAGTCAGGAGTGTTTCCTGCTGCTGTGTCAGTGCTGAGACCATTTCCTCCTCCTTGGGAGGGAAGACTGAGCAGAAATGGGTTATTTCAGACCCTTGAGCAGCCTGTTTCACTCCTTTCCTCTCCCACCCTCCACCTTTTGGGGCTATTTTAGCTTTTGCAGTGGAAGGTGTCCCTGCCCATCCAGGGGGTTTTGGGTCTAGATGAACTCCAAGGTCCCTCCCAACCCATCCTAGGATTCTTTCTCTGCACCATTTGTATTATTTTGTCAGGTCTCACACTGCCTGTAACCCACTGGAATGTTCCATCAATTTTCCCATCAAAAAAAAGCTGAGCCTGCAGGAAGAGGTTGAGCAGCTTTTGGGAGCTGGCTCAGCTCAAGTATTTTCATTGTTCTTTCCCAACTGTTGCTCAAGTGGTGGTGGAATTCACTGGGGCAGGGGCCTGGCTGGCTGTCAGCCCACAGCAGCCCCGTGGGTCGGTCCTAGCCTCCTCCTGCCTCCTTGCCCACCAGGCCCCACTGAGCCACAATGAGCAGAAAATGAGTGGCTGCAGTTCTGGGGAGCTCAGGAAGCCATGTGTGACCCCAAGCCAAGTCCCCAGCAGCTGATGTGTTTTCCAGCTAACACACTCTCTCTTCCCCCTGCAGAAATTCCAGTTGCCAATGAAGGAGACCTGTGTTGGGTGTCAGAAGACCGTGTACCCCATGGAGAGGCTTTTTGCCAACCAGCAGGTGTTTCACATCAGCTGCTTCCGCTGCTCCTACTGCAACAGCAAACTCAGGTACAGGCTCTGCTCCCTCTGCAACCCTCTGGGAAGGGCACCTTCCTTTTGGGCTGAGCTGGAGGCACGAGCACAGGAGGGGGAACCCAGTTCAAACTCTCCGTGTAATTTTATATGGGTGGGAGTGGGGAAATACAACATCCAGCTTGGTGAAGAATTGCTGGAAGGAGCTGTGAGGGGCTGCAAGCTTGTTGTGAGCGTGTTGGAGGGGTGGGATCGCAGCTCTTTGTTAACACAAGCGGGATTTTGGTGTCTCTGAACTCTGCCTGTCTCTGCTCCTGCCCAGCCTCGGGACCTACGCGTCACTGCGGGGGAACATCTACTGCAAGCCCCACTTCAGCCAGCTCTTCAAGGCCAAGGGCAACTACGACGAGGGCTTTGGCCACAAACAGCACAAGGAGCTGTGGGCAGGCAAGAACGAGTGTGAAGAGCCCCTGGAGAAAACTGTCCACTGTGGGAATGCAACAGAAACTCCCCCAAGCCCCGGGGTAGAGGATGCCCCGATTGCAAAGGTCGGGGTGCTGGCAGCGAGTATGGAGGCCAAAGCCTCAGCTGTGCCTGAGAGGGAAGAGAGACCTGCGGAGACCAAAAAGCTCCGGATCGCGTGGCCGCCTCCCTCCGACCAGAACGTCCAGGGGGTTGCCTTAGAGGAGGGCATCAAAGTACTCAAACCCAAGTGGCCCCCGGAGGAGGAGGTGTCCAAGCCAGATGTGCAGGAGGACGTGGACCTGGACCTCAAGAAGTTGAGAAGATCCTCCTCGCTGAAGGAGCGGAGCCGCCCCTTCACGGTCGCGGCCTCCTTTAGAACAGTGTCTGTGAAAGGCCATAAGACTGAGAACTCCCCCCCTGCTCCCAAGGCTGAGAGAGACACCTTGAAAAGGGGGGAGGACCTGGAGAGGGAGAAGAAGCAAAAGGAGAAGAAGGTGGAGCGTGGGAACGTCCCGAACAGCGAGGAGAGAAGCGTGGAGGAGGAGCGGGAGCTGCCTGGTGTGAGGGCAGCAGAGCACGGCCTGGTGCAGAATGGGCAGGGCAGTGCAGAGACAGACGAGGAGGAGCACGCCACGGGAGAGCCACAGATCCCAAACCAGGAGTTCCTGGAGCCAAATTCTCCCAAGCATCCCGTGACTGCAAAGGGATCGTCTCCGAACCAGAACCGCCGATCCCAAGACGTGGGTTTTTGGGAGGGTGAGGACGTGGAAGATCTGTCTGTGGAAGAACAGATCAAAAGGAATCGTTACTATGAAGATGATGATGATGATGATGAAGAATAAATTGGCCTTTTTTTAACTAGAAAACTTGCTGCAAGGTGCTGGGCCTTTGGAAATGGGTGTTTTTAGCTTTAACAAACAGCTCTCCTCGTGAAGCGACGCTACGCTGCTCCTTAAGGGAACCCACCACAAATGATCTCCACTAGAAAACTCGGGAAGCTGCAAAGACTCTCTTTAGGTGCATGGGAACAAGTGTCTGGCTGTGGGGTGGTGTCAGCAGGTGTAATGCCTGTCCCCAGCACAGAACAGAGCTGTCCTGTACTGTCTTACCCCTTCAGTGTGTGTCCATCCCACCAACCACTGATGGAATCCCACTGCAGAACTGCTGGAATCCTGCTGGCCTTGCCGTGGGGGTGTGGGACAGGCCCTCTGGAACACACCACTCCTCCCACTACAGATGCTACTGCAGTGCTTAGGGACCAACTTCAAAGGGACTTTCTGGCCTGCTTTAAAAGTGGTCACTTAATGCACTTTAGTACGTGGCAAGGGCACAACTGGGCTTTTTTTTAATACTAAAAACATTTCTGTGTGTAATGTCCAACAACTAAAGCATCTCGAAGTGAGTGCAATGTGAATTTGTGCCTCAGACCTGCCTGGGGGGGGTTGAGGAGTCCCTGCACAACTGGAAGGGTTGTGGCCCCTTGCTGGACCACGTGTGTTTTAGTGCTTTCCCAGGAGCTGTGCCAGCTGCCAGATCTCTTTGAGGACAAGTGAACACTTTGGAGCAGCCTGCAGGGCATTACTTCTGCATTTCATATGCATTTGAAGTGGAGTTTTTCGTTTGTCTTGTTTTCTGTGTCATTTCTTGTTTTTTTTTTTTACTTGGAGTTCCTCATCATCATTTTAAACTGCAGATAAGATTTTTAAGGCCTTTTTGACAACTCTGAAATCCTACTTGTATCAAGCTGCCATGAATCTTCTCCTTACAGCAGTGAAATTATGCTGCATTGCAGAAATCTCTGGAATCAAACAGTGACACTTTCTCACTGCCAGCGTTGGAGCTCAGCACGTTTTCAAACTGGACTCTGTTTGTTTGACAAATAATAAAATCTTTTTTTTTTGGGGGGGGGAGGACGAGGCCCTTTTGTATTAGCTTCTATTTGTACTGTACTCTCAAGAGAATTAGTTCTTAACTATACTTGAGGTGTAAAATATTCTGCTTTTTAACAGTTCTGCCGCCCACAAAAACCTTCAATAAAGTTCAGTCATTTACATGAAAACTGAAGCCTGGGTTCCTCTGGTTGTAAAGGGAATCACAAAATGATTGTGGGAGCACGGAATTGGGTTGGAAGGGAATTTAAAGCCCATCCAGTGCCACCCCTGCCCTGGGCAGGGACACCTCCCACTGCCCCAGTGGCTCCAACCTGGCCTGGGACATTCCAGGGATGGAGCAGCCACAGCTTCTCTGGGAATTCCCTCCCAGTATCCCACCTCTCCCTGCTCTCTGCCCGCCTGAAGCCATTCCCTGTGCCCTGTCCCTCCTGTTGGAAACAGTCTCTCCATAGAACACCTCGGTGAGCTCGGGGGAGTGGCGGGTGTTGTCCCTGGAGCTCCGCGCCGGTGTTGGCGCCACTAGGTGACACTGTGTGCCCGTGCTGTGCTGCCTGACACGGGCGGCAGGAGGGGGAAGCAGCAGCAGCCTGCTCCCAGCTGGAAGGGGAGGGCAGCTCCACAGCCCGCTGCTCAGCCCCCTTCCTTCTGGGGGGAGAGGCGAGGCTCCGTTTGTGCAGACACGGGGAACTGGAGATGGCTGGTGTGTCCCGTGTCACCCTTCTCTCTCTGCAGGTCGCCTCAAGCAATGGGAGCTGTTCCTCACTGGAAATTGTGCTGTTTGAAGAGTGTTTGTTGTGGGCCTGGATTTATGGGAGATGCCAACTGCTGGCTTCTTAGGAAACCCAAGGGAATTTTACGGTGTCTCCCTGGGTTACCTGGTACTGAGGCAACACTGGCTGCACTCAGCACAGCCTTTAATCCCAAAATCATTAATTCCAGTTGAGCCTGAGGTTGCTGGGAGGTGGGACCCTCCCCTGAACATCTTCAAGGAGCAATCAGCACAGGCACTATTTCTTCAACAGTTGATTAAAAAAAACCCCAAGTGAACAGATCCTGAATCACTCCGTCCTTGAATCTATTAGTTATGGCAGCATTTGAGTGCTTAATGGGCCATTTAATTTGCCGGGGACTGGACAGGAGCCAGAAGAGCCATTAAGGGGCAGGATGGATTGTTTCCTCCCGTGTGTGAGGCAGCTGGTGTGGAACCCCCTTTGTGCCGGGGCTCAGAACCCGGGAGCTGAGCGGAATGGGTTAAACTTTACCCTCGCTGTCTGTCGGAGTCCAAGCCGTCCGTAATTCCTGCCGTGAGCTCTTTGCTTGGCTCCCAACCTTCGGGTCGAAGGGACTCGAAGACGCTCCGGTTCCACGTCCCACAGTTGGCACCGCTCTGCAAAACAGGGACAACACTGATCGGAACTGACGACCGACACCCTCAGCACGCGGATTCCTATCGATTATTGGCCGCCCGTCACATTTAACCCACGTTTTCCAGCCTTTTTTAAAATTATCTTTTCCTGGTGCGCGTAACGCTCTCGGTGCTTTACAGAAATAACTCATCCTCCGCGCCCAACAGTAAATTCACCCCTCAGGTTTCGCAGCACGTCTGGCCCCGAATTTTATTTTATTTCGTTTTTCCAAGGCGGGGTTTGCCCCTCACCCGTCACCGACTTCACGGGGGGACAACTCCCCGCCGGGCTGTGATCCCGCGGCCCGTGTCGCTCTGTGCCGCTGCAGTGCTGTGTTTTAATTAATTAGCCCAGTGTTTTATGCCATTAACTCCGTGTTTCATCAGCCCCGTGGCGC
>VXBA01000882.1:159644-174357 GCA_013399895.1 Serilophus lunatus | reverse complement strand
GGCCGCGCTCCGGGCCTGGTTCTGGAACGAGCGCTTCTGGCTCCCGCACAACGTGACGTGGGCGGACCTGGCGGGCGAGCCGGGCCCCGGCCTGCAGTACCCGCGGGCCGCGCACGTCCTCTCCGCCTTCCCGCTGGCGCTCGGCATCTTCGCCGTGCGGCTGCTCTTCGAGAGGTGAGCGCGGCCCGGGCCGGCGGCGGCTCCGCGGGGGCTCCCCCGGGGCCTGGGCACCCACCCGGGCAGCCGCGGGGGGGTGGCGGGGCCGGGGGGGGGCCCCGCGGTTCTGGCGTTTTTGGGGTTTGTTCGCTGTCGCCGCTCCCGCCGCCGGCGGCTCCGGGCGGTCCTTGCGCTGCCGGGTTTGTATTTCGTGTTTTCCCCCGGGCAGGTGTGAGGCGGGTTGGGAGCATCCCTAAACCCGGGATTAACCCGGGATTAACCCGCGGCCCGCCTGCGGATTCTCCCGACCGCGGCGCGTGGGTGACAGGCGCTAATTAGCAAAGCCGCTTAATTAGGGGAGCCCGTTAGGCGCAGCGGGGCCGCCGCACCCCGTCGGGCGGCTCAGTGAACACTGATCTCATCTCCCTTCCTGCCCACGATATTCCCGAGCCTGGGCAGGGCCGCGGGGCCGAGCCCGGAGCTGCTCCTTTCTCTCCAGAAATGTGGGGTTTCCTCCCCTTCCCGAGGCCGGGGGCAAATGGAGCTGCCGGGAAACCTGAGAGGCTCTTTTCTCCGTCCTCCAGTTTATCTTTCTGCCCTCGGGGGAGGGGGGAAAAAAACAACCCCGGAGGCTTCAGGCAAAGCAGCGCTGAGGAGCCGGGGCCGGACGTGGCACTGCCCAGATGTGGCACTGCCCAGATGTGGCACTGCCCAGCTGTGCTGCCAGGACACAGGAGAGGGGCAGGGGGTTCTCTGCCCCCTGGAGTGTGAGCTGTGCCTGGAATCAGGGAAATGCCCCGGGCTGTTCTGAGCCCCAAAGTCCCTGTTTTTGAACGAACTCCTTTCTGCCTCCCCCTGCCGTGAAAGTTCAGCTTCATCCCAAGAAACCCTGAGGTTCCTTTGTGCCCCTGGGCACAGGTTTGGATTTCAGACTGTGCAGCTCCCCGGGGTGAGGAAGGGCTTTGAGCCCCAGCTCTGGGGGTGAATCTGCCGAGAACAAACCTTTGCCATCGTGGGCTTGGTGAAATAACCCTCAGCTGCTTTTTCTGTGGGCAGCTTGTGGCTGTGGGGGTGAGGCAGGGCTTGGAAAGGCTGTGATTTTGGGGAAGGCAATTAAAAAATTCTGGGGTTTTTTCCCCCCTGGTTAAACTTTCAGCTCTTTTTCCTTGTCCCCCTGAGGGCACTAAAGCATCCCAGGTGTCTGCAGAAGTCTGGGTGTGCTGGGACTGGGGTGGGTCTGAGGAAGGAGGGGCAGAAAAGGGGATTTGGGGTGTTACTTCACCTGGTCCCTGTGGAAAACGAGGGATGATGGTGGAATGAGGGGGTTTAACCTTTACACAGCAAAAGTGAGAGATGGTGGAGGTACAGACTGCAGCTGGTGGTGAATATTTGATAAATCTCCCTCCTTGGAGGTGGTTCTTCCTCTCACAGCTGGAACAGGGAGCCTGGAATGGTCCCTAAAGGGAGATTCTGCCCTTTGGTGTGCAGCACAACTGGCCTGAGGATTGGCTTTCAGTCATCCTGGGAGCAGCACCGGGGTGCAGGAGCTGTGGCAGGCTCAGGAGCCTCGGGGTGGTGGCAGTGCCTCTGGAAGGCGTGGCACTGCCCCTGACCTTGGGTAGAGTTTGCTGCCGTTAAGATTTCATGAAATCATAAAATCATTTAGATTAAAAGACACCTCTCAAGGTCAGGCCAGTGCTCTGGCAGCTCCTGCTCCTGTGCTGGTCACTTGAGTGTCCCCCAGAATGGAAGCTCTGCTGGCTTGGCAGGGGATGTTGGTGCTGAGCTCCTGCTGCTGTGCAGGACTTCCTCACTGGGGGAACCAAAATCCTGTCCTGCTGCAGGGGGCCGAGGTGCCACTTTCCCTGGGGGGGCACCAGGGGCACTTTGGGGCTGCCCAGTGCCCCCCCTTCCCCTGGGAGCCCTGTGGAAGGACAGGTGCCCCTTGCACAGAGGAGCTGGAGAGGCTCAGCCTTCCTTCCCAGGGAGGAAATCCCTCCTGCCATCCCTTTTCCTTCCCCTTTCTGGGACAGCCACCACCTCCTGCTCCCCCTGTGCCTCTGCTGGGACAGGCCCTGGAGCAAAGCAGAGCACAAAGGCCTTTTTAGACATCATTTTTTGGTCCTTTTTCGTGGGGGTCTTGCCAAATGTGTCACTCTTTGGCTGGTGCTGGCAGCCCTGAGCCTTTGGAGCCAGAGCTCAAAGGAAATCACTCCTTCCTTTTTTGTTTTATAATGATTTCTTTTTTTTTTTGAAGCTGTTGGAATGAGGCTCAGTGTGTCCAGAGAAGGGGAAGGGGCTGAGGCACAAGGAGAACTCAGGGGGGACCTTCTCTCTCTGCCCAAAAAACAAAAATCTCCTTTGGGAATTGTCCTTTGACTTCCCTTTTTCTCTGAGCTCTGTGGCACCAAGGCCTGTTTTGGGGGTTTGTTTTGGGGCTTCACCTCCAGCATTTCTGTCCAGCAAAGTGTTGTTGTCTGTCCAAGCAAAGAGGAGCCCACTGGGACCCTTGCAGGCCAGGGAGGTTTGGGCTCCTCACTGATCCCCAGCAGCACCAAGAGCCACCCCCTCCCTGGGGAGGTTCTTTGAGGACTCCTTTGGGGAGGGTGTTTTTTTTTCCTCCACCTGGGGCCAAATGTGGGTTTGTGTGATCCAGTGAGGAGGGAAATGAGCCCCCCCCTCCTGGTTTAATGCAGCTCTTCCCTGGGGACTCTTGCAGGTTCATTGCCAAGCCCTGTGCCATCACCCTGGGCATCCAGGACAGTGGCCCCCACAGAGCCCAGCCCAATGCCATCCTAGAGAAAGTGTTTACAGCCATCACCAAGGTGAGTCAGGGCCCAGCTCTGCTGCCACCAGAGGCACCTCCCCCAGGGCTCAGCTCTGCTTCTGTGCACAGGAAAAGCTCCTCTTGAATAAAAGTGTTTCCTTTGCAGACAGGTCTGAGCCTCTTCCTTCAGTCCCCTGCCCCTGGTCCCAGTGGCAGCTCCTGGCCCAGGTGTGGTTCTTGCTTTAAGAGATCTCCCACCACTTTTATTGGGAAAATGTTCCTGTTTTCCTTGGACTTTGTTCCTTTGCTGGTTTATTGGGGATGCCTTGCCCTTAGTTCTGCCATTTGCTGGGGAGTTGGACACCAGCTCTCAGTGGGGGTGGGTTATTTAGGGGGGTGTTCCAGGCCCAGGTGAAGGGCAGGACATTTCTTGGTGGCAGTGGGGGTTTCTTTGGGTTGTTTCCTGGCCTTTCTTTCCCCCTGAGCTCTCAGGGCTCCATCACTCCAGTGCCCTGGCAGCCCCAACCATTAAATCCCAGTCAGGTGCTGAGGGGTCTGGTTGTGATGGACTGACAGGACACCCAAAATCGAACTGCAGCTGATTTTACCTTTCAGTGGTGGTGTATTGAATCAGAACCCTGCACAGTTTGGGGGGTTGTATCTAAGGGAAGCAGCAAAATGTGTTTATCATCCTGCAGTGGCAGGAGCTTGTTAAAAGGACACTGATGTGAATTATCTCCCCCCTGGGCTGTGGTACAGGGAGTTATCAGGTTGGGCTCACTTTGCCTCTGATAAATCCATTTATGTTCACTCAGACAAACTCCCAGTGGAGTTTCCAGCCAGAGAACAGGGAGATATTCTCTGTCCTGGAAGGATTTCAGTCTTCAAATTGATTTCCATTTATGAACTTTGATAACAGCAATAACCCAATTTCCACAATGCCCTTTGGAACATACAAATTCCTACTGGGTTAAACCAAGCCTGACTTGAAAGCTTCCCTGTCCCTGCTGGGTTCTGGGCTCTGTGAACTGATGTGCAGCTTTAACAGGCAGGGCAGGACACTCTGACAGCTCCTTCCCCCAGGTTCAGGCACAGAACAAATGCATCCTTTGTCAGCTGCTGAGAGGGATGAGGAAATGTTCTGCCCAAACCATGCTGGATAATTAAGTAATTAGTGCCCTGTGAAGGTTAAACATTGGTGGCCACAAGGGTTCCTGCTTTGAGACTCTGGTTCCAGGTTGTTCCTGGGGGGGGGCAGCTCTGACAGGGGCTTGGGAGGTGGGAGCACTGACCCCTCTTTGGTTTCCCTGCAGTCTCCAGATGCAGGAAGGCTGGAGGGCTTGGCCAAGCAGCTGGACTGGGATGTCAGGAAGATCCAGCGCTGGTTTCGGCACCGGAGGAACCAGGACAAACCCACCACCCTCACCAAATTTTGTGAGAGCATGTATGTCTGGGAGAGGCCCCAGGGGGGCTGCCCCTCCCAGCTGAGCCCTTGGCCATTCTCACCCAGTCCCAGGGGCTGCTGAAGTGCCCCAGTCCCTGGTGGCTGTTCTGGGGCAGCAGGAGGTGCCCAGGAGCCCCTGGGGGGGGACAGGAGCAGCCCCAGCCCCTGGGCCAGGGCCCTGCTGCCCTGCAGGGGGCACAGCCTGTGCCCACATTGGGTGCAAACCCCCTGAAATGGGTCTGCTGTGTTCCCTTCTGGCTTTTACAGTGCACAGACTTGCAGCCACTTCTTGGCTTCTTTTCCTTCTCATTCCAGTTCATTCTTTGTCCTCCTTTCCTCCTTNCCCTCCCTTTCCCCTCCCTTTTTCCTTTCCCACCTACCCCTGGTAGTGGAGTAACACCTGAGTGTCTTTTCCTGACTCATTTCTCCTGTGCTGGTTTCTTTCCAGTAACTTCCCTCCTATTAATTCTTCCCCCAGTGTGGTTTTGTCTGCTTAAAGCCACAAGGTAAGAGGGACAAATCAGGAGGACTCTGGGCAACAAGGACTTTGCTTGTTGTTATCTTGTCTGTGATGCGTGTTCACCCTGAATTCCAAACTTGGCTCTTGATGAAAACTCTTAAAAACCCTTAAAACTCTCTTGGGTTTATCTTACCCAAAATGTTTAGAGATGAAGGTGAGTGAAAGCTTCCCAAGGGTCACAATTGGGGTTTTCCCACAATTATTTCCCTTTTTGTCACAATTGTTAACCAGAAGATGCTTCTATGTCCTGAGTTTATTTTTTTATTTCTTTTTTCCCAGGTGGAGATTTACATTTTATTTAAGTATATTTTTTTATGGAATCAGGTTTCTCTGGACGGTGAGTGGGGTCTGTCATCCCTCCCCTGGGGCTCTGTGTGTCTGTCCTGCCAGAACTGAGGGGCTCTGTGTCTTTTCTTCAGTGCTTTCCCCTTTGTGCTCCCTGGTTGGGTTTCTCCTGAGGACCCTCTTTCCAGGGAAGCTTCTGTTCAGATCTAAATTTGGCTGAGTCAAGAGAAAAGCTCAGTGAAAGGGCCTTGAGGTGATGGGGTCTTCCCCTCATTTATTATTTCTGTAGTAACTGGTTGTTCCCTTCAGGCACCCTGGTTCTGGGACACACGACAGTGCTGGTACAACTACCCCTTCCAGGTAGGAGAGCCCTTCCCAAGGCCCAGCTCCTTGGACAACTCCACTTTTTATTCCTGTTCATGCCAGAGTTTTGGTCCAGTATCATTTACTCTTGGTCTTTACACTCTGGTTAGGTTTGGCCTACAAGTGACTCATTCATTTTGTGTTCACTTGCTGCTGGGATTATTGAAAGTGGGGGGGAAAAAAAAAAGGGATAAACCCATAAATTTATTTATTTGTTGTGCAGAGCCTGGTTCTCCTACTCCAGGAGGCTTCACAAGGAGCTTGTTTTTGTTAAACTTTAATCATTTAACTTGTGCCTCAGCAATTCTGGAGGAGCAGAGTGGGATGGGAAAGGAGGAAGGGGGAAAAAAAATGACTTGAATGTTAATTTTAAAGTATTTTGTCTTCTGACTGTGCTGTCTCTGTGTTGCAGCCTCTAACATCCAGGCTTTATTACTACTATATCTTGGAGCTGGCCTTCTACTGGTCCCTCATGTTTTCTCAGTTTACAGACATTAAAAGGAAGGTGAGATGAACCAGAAGTGACTCAAATAATAACAATATAATAAAGAATATTAAATAAGAATAATATATAATAATAACAACTATAATTATAATTATAAATATAACTAATACTAATGAGGGTAACAGCAACAAATTGGCCTGACAAAGAAATCTGAGTCTGCCACACTCAGCTCCAGCATTTGCCTGAGTGTTGCTGTTGGAGAGCAGTTCCCAGTAAATCTTGGTTTGGTTCTTCTGCTGCAGAGCAGCAAATTATCCCAAGCCTTGGCTGTTTAAAAACCTGTGCTGAAATACTGGCAGGTGGTGGAGCTGCAGGCAGGGAGTGATGAACAACCTCTGGGATGCTGTTGGTGGTGTTCACTTGTATGGATTGCATCCCCCCCCTGCAGCAGGGGGAGGTGCAGGGACATGGGAGGGTTGTACCCTGAATATTGTGCACTGTAAACGTTTTTTTGTGATGAAGAGGCCTCCTTCTTCCTGCTGAGTTCCCTGGTGCTCTGTGCCTGCTCTGCCCTGGCAGGGTTTGACCACTGACAGCAGCAGCAGCTGCCAGGAGCTGGAAGGATGAGCAGTGTCAGACCAAAAGGAGCCCAAAACAGGGCCCATATGTTGTGCTGTCAGTCACTGCAGAGGGCTGTGCAGGCCCAGAGCCTCCTGTGTGCTCCCTGGGCCTGCAGAGCCCTCTCCAGTTCTCTGTGGTGCTGGTGGGTGAGCTGGTTTCATGTGAGGAGGGGTCAGAGCCTGACCTGAAGCCATGCTGTGCCCCCACTTGGTGGCTCTGCTCCACACCTTGGGGTTTGTTTGACAGCCAGAGAGTCTCCATTGGGGTTTTTGCTGTTTGCAGGATTTCCTGATCATGTTTGTCCATCATTTGGCCACGATTGGGCTCATCACCTTCTCCTACATGAACAACATGGTGAGGGTTGGGACTCTGGTGCTCTGCCTCCACGATGCCTCAGATTTCCTCTTGGAGGTGAGTTTCCTGGCCC
The DNA here is from genome assembly GCA_013399895.1 of Serilophus lunatus. Lineage (NCBI taxonomy): Eukaryota > Metazoa > Chordata > Aves > Passeriformes > Eurylaimidae > Serilophus > Serilophus lunatus. The sequence continues at coordinate 167,329 of VXBA01000882.1, read as the reverse complement.
ATCCCTGTGTCCCTAGTGCTGCTCTCATCCCAGGGGGACCAACCTGACATTCCCATTCTTGATAAAGGGTGTTAAATGTGCCATAAAAAACTTGTGCTGCTCGTCCTGCCTTGTCAGCTTTTCCTCCTGGCTGCCTCAGTGCTGGGAATCAGGGAGTCAGGGAGGGCTTTGGGTTGGAAGGAACCTCAAAGATCACCCAGTTGCACCATCCCAGGGGGCTCCAGCCTGGCCTTGGGCACTCCCAGGGATGGGGCAGCCACAGCTCCTCTGGGCACCCTGTGCCCACCCTCCCAGGGAGGAATCCCTTCCCAATATCCCATCCAACCCTGCCCTCTGGCAGTGGGAAGCCATTCCCTGTGTCCTGGCACTCCAGGCACTTCTAAATAGTCTCTCCCCATCCTTCTGGTAGGATCATGCATAATAAACAGTAATACAATGCAGTAATTCCTAATTGTTCCAAACTGTACAAACCCGAGTGTTCTGAAGCTCTGCAGCCTGGCAATTACAGGAGTGCACAGAGGGAATAACAGTCCTGTGTTCCTTGTCTCTTTTAGGCTGCAAAACTGGCCAACTATGCCAAGTACCAACGTGTGTGTGATGCTTTCTTCATGCTCTTTGGGGTCGTGTTCATCGTGACACGGTTGGGCATTTACCCTTTCTGGTGAGTGAGGACCTGGAGCTGGGAGGTCCTGTTTGTGCTCCCCATCCTTTCAGCAAAGCCTTTGTTTTAGGCTCCTTCCAGGCATTCCAGCCCTCTGGAGCTGCTGGAGTAGGATCATGGAGAAACCTCTCCCCAGTCCCTCCCCTGTGCAGTGATGACAGAGCTCATTAGCTGGGGCAGAGTCAGCCAGAATCTGCTCTGAGAGGCTTGAAGGGTTCTTTGCTTCTCTTAAGGAGTTTGAGAAATGATTACAAGTGAGGCTCAGTCTCTGGAGGTAATTTTCATTTGGATCTGGCTTAGTCATCTCTGCAGTTTCTCATTCTTAGGACACTCGTGTCCTGCCCTTGTGTCGTGACTGTTCAGAGCCTGAAACAGGTCTGAGGGTTCCTGGGAGGTCAAACCCTGGGTAAATGGCTTAGAGAGAATCCTCCTGTAATGAGATTCCCTCTCACCTCAGCAGGTCAGGCTCGGTGAGATGCTTCTCTTAGTGAGCCTTTGTCCATTTACTGATGGTGGTGAGAACTTGGCTGCACCATTTCACTGCTTGTACTTCTTTCCTTGGCCACGGACAGCTGCTCTTCCCATTCCTTTGGGTGCCTGGTAGGCAGAAACAATCCTTTCACTTTAGGACCAGGGTTGCAGTTAAACCTCTTATTTTCCAGTAAATGCCCCAAAGGAGTCTGGATGAGGAAGAGCTTTAATTCTTATTCCTTCATAAGCTCCTTCCAGGGACAGAGGAGAGTTGTGGTTGTTTTTGCAGCTCCTGTCTGTCATGAGGGGATGCTCTTCCCTCAGTGCTCAGCATCCTGTAAATCTTTAATGTGTTTTCCACTGGCTGTAATGTCATTCCTCAGCTTTGCAGGGGAATCTGGCAGCTGCAGCACCTGCAGACCCTGGGCTGTTTCACTGCCATGGACTCCCTCCCCTAATTAGTCATATGAAACACCAGCAGATCTCTGGAATTGCATTTAATTCTTCCATAAACCTGCTATGAGTTAAATATTTCTGGAGCTGCTTTTGGGGGGATTTTGGTTCTTGTTTGAAAGGCTTGTTTTGCTTTGCTTGTGAAATGTTAAAAGCTGTGTGAAATTAATGATGTTGTTAAAGGTCTCTCCATACCTCCCTGCACCATAAAACCCAAAGTGTTTATTAAATTACTTAAGGACTGGCAATAACTCCCAGCAACAAGAACAGCAAAACAGCAATGAAAGAAACACAAAGCTTGAGCCATAAAGCAGTTTGGAGGCCTCCAGCCTGGCAGGAGCAATCTATAAAACTCTGAGGGAGGAGAGGAGCACCCAGGGAGGGAGGGAGGCCAACTGGGAACAGAATTCCTTCCTGATTGCAGAATCCCAGAATCCCTGAGGTTGGAAAAGCCCTCCAGGACCATCCAGTCCAGGCTGTGCCCCATCCCCACCTTGTCCCACTGAGAGTCACATCCAGCCCTTCCTTGGGCACCTGCAGGGCTGGGCACTGCCCCCCTCCCTGGGCAGCCCCTGCCAAGGCCTGACCCCCCTTGCCAGCCCCAAATTCCCCCTCCTGGCAGGGATTGCAGAGAATTCCAGGGGCCCCCTGAGCCCCCTTTGCTCCAGGCTGAGCCCCCCCAGCTCCCTCAGCCCCTTCCCCAGCTCTGTTCCCATCTCTGGACACTCTCCAGCCCCTCAGTGTCTGTCCTGGGAGGGCCCAGCACTGGGCACAGCCCTGGAGGGGCCTCAGCCCCTGCCCTGGGGCTGTGCCCACTCGTCCTGATCTTTAAATGAGGGTGAGTGCAGCCCAGGCAGGAACGTGTGAACAGTTGTGCTGGTGGCCAGAGCAGCCTGACTTCACTTCCTGGGGAGCTGTTATAAATAAATGCTGCTGCTCTGGAGAAGGAAGTTGGCAGCAGCTCCCTGTGTGTGACCACACTGCAGCACATTCACATGTTCTGTTTGTTGCTCAGTTCAAATGTTCCTCATTAGCTTTCCTCTGCCTCCTGACTCTGGCAGGAGCAAAGCAGCAGATGCTCAGTGAGACACAAACTGCTGTGCATCTGCCTTGGCATCTCCACTGGGGGGGCTGGAAGCACCACTGTCACCCCACAGCTCAGCTGGCATGTGTTTCTGGCTCTCTTGCAGGATTCTGAACACGACCCTGTTTGAAAGCTGGGAGCTGATTGGCCCTTACCCCTCCTGGTGGCTCTTCAACGGGCTGCTGGTGACCCTGCAGGTCCTGCACGTCATCTGGTCCTACCTCATCGTCCGCACGGCCTCCAAGGCCCTGGTGCAGGGCAAGGTGAGGCTGGGGGGCCTCGGGGGGCCTCTCTCCTGCAGGAAACCCTGGGAAAGCCCAGCAGAGTGAGGGCTGGGGCTGCACAAGGACAGCAGAGTTGTTCTGCCTTGGTGGCTCTGCAGGTGTGAGCCCCCAGGTGTGTTCAGAGCCGGGCAGGCCTCCTCTGTCCTGGCCAGTAACTCCCATTTCTGTGTGTTCAAACACTTCCACAATGATGATGACAACAGACTTGGAGTTTAGGGTGGTGACAGGGGTTTTTTTGTTTTGAGCTGCAGGATGTTTCCCAACTTCCCAACCTCAGCTGGTCCTCAGGATGTGCTGGGGGTTGTGCATCTTCTCCTGCCAGCACAGACACTGAGCTCCAGCCTGCAGGGAAAAGGCTCTCAGGGAGGCAGAGGGGTTTGCTGGCTGTCAAAGAATCACAGGATGGCCTGGGCTGGAAGGGACCTTAAAGATCATCCAGTTCCAGGCCAGGCTGGACAGGGCTTGGAGCAGCCTGGGATAGTGGGAGGTGTCCCTGCCCGTGGCAGGGAGTTGGAACAAGATGGGCTTTAAGGTCCCCCCCAGCCAAACCATTCTGTGAAAAAGCAAAAGCTGAATTAGTAGCACAAATGCTTTTTCCAGTCAGATGTTGGTGTTGTGAGTGTCTCTCATGGCTCCACATCATTCTGTGTCTGACTTTAGCTGCCCCTCTGCCCCCAGAAATATCCATATCCTGGTTGTCTGTGGCAGGGGCTGTGGGGGAAGGCAGGTTTCAGTCTGAGCTCTTCATCTGTTCCCCACAGCTGCTCCTGAAAATGCCAGATTTTCTCTCTCTGCAGCTGTTTCTGTATCCTGAGTTCTACACCTTTTCCCTTTCCTTGGTTCTCTCCTGTCCAGGTGACCTAGCCAGAGAAAGGACTCTAAGCTCTGTCTTCTTCATTCTTTTCTCCTTTTCTCTGTGCCAGACTGGAGCTGGACAGTTCCACCCTTTGCATGTAAGTGTGACCTGTGGTCCTGTTTGTTCACTGAAAACACCTCTGTGTCGAGGCCAAGACAAAGCAGAGCTCTGCTCTTGGGGTTTTGGTGCCTTCTCCTTCTCTCCCTGCTCCTGACAAAGTGCCAAAATGCAGGTTTTTCCAAAGGTCAGAGCAGTGTCCTGGGGTCTGCTCCTACCTGCTGTCACCTGCCTGCATGACCTTCACTTTCTGCTTTCATACACCCACACACTCTTGATTTCTGTCCTTGCTCCTCACTGAGGGGGAGGTGACAGGAGAAAATGACTCCTCTTTGTGAAAAGGAGCAAGCCAGTCCCTTAACCCCCCAAGGACAGGAAAAATTTCAAGGGATTTCTGCTTCCTTCCAGTGACCCTTTGAACTTCCAACTTAGCAGGAGGAATCTGGGGACAGATAGCAGAAGTTCTGGCAGCAGGCAGAAGCCAGGAGGTCCAACAAGCTCCTGGAGATCATTAACTTCCCCTGGCTCCCTGCCAGGTCTGCCCTGGAGTTCAGCCCCTTCCTGCTGCTGGAGGCCCTGAGCCTGACTCAGAGAGAGCTGAGACACCCTGGGATCCTTGCAGAGCTGGGAGCCAGGGGGCTGCACATGGGGGGGATGCAGAGGCAGGAGAGTGAGGAGCTGCCTTGGGCTGGGCACAGCAGGGCCCTGCTCACACTGGGGAGGTTCTGCCTCCGGCACCTGCCACCTCCAGGTGTGTGTTTGCACTTGGGGCCAGGTTTTTGGGCTCTTCCCTTGGGAGCAGGGCCCTGCTGTGGCACCAGCATCCTCCTGGAAAGGCTCAGATTCACCCCAAGGATCAGACTCAGCTGGGTTTGCACCAAGGAGTAACTTTGGTGCAGTTCTGGATCTCTGGGATGAGGCTCCTCCTGTTCCAAACAGCTTTGCTGGATCAGGCACTGCCTTTGCTCTCCATCCCCCTCCCCAGACAGGCTCCTGCTCCTCAGTGGGATCTCCTGGGTGAAGCACAGGCTGTGCAGATGGGGAGGCACTTGGTGTGAGCAGTGATGTGATAAATACAGCTGGTTAATTTTTAAAACAGCAAAGCCACTCCTCGTGGCACAAAGTGTTCTCTCAAACTGAAGAATTCCTGGGTTTTGGTTCATTATGGTGATTGTGGCATGGGAAATTATTGATTCAAAGCAAACAGTTCAGAAAATTGGCCTTTGACTCCATCTAGAGTGGAGCTCTTGGAAGACAAGACAGCCCCAGGGGTGGTGAGAGCAGGAGTGAAGGGCTTTCACACACAATGTTTGCAAAAGGAAACTCATCTTTCCCAGTGGTCATTCCCAGTGTGTGTGTCTCGTTCCCAGCGTGGGGAGAGGCTCCTCCTTGGTGCAGGCTCAGATGCAGGAGGTAGAGGTGCCTGGAGCTGGTGCATCCCAGGGCCCCAGCCCCCCTAACTGCTCCTCTCTGTGCCTTTCCCTCTGCCCTGGCCCTGCCCAGGTGTCCAAGGACGACCGCAGCGACGTGGAGAGCAGCTCTGAGGAGGAGGACGTGGCTCCCAGCAGCACAAAGGGAGTTCTCAGCACTTCCAGCAACGGCTCCAACCCCCTCAATGGCCACGTGCCCGGGGGCCAGTGCACAGGAGAGGAGTAAGGGGCCGGCCCTGAGCAAACACGAACTTCTCCTTCAGTATCTAGTTGTGTTGAGCTCCACATTCCCAAAGTGATCTCTAATCAAAAAAAAAACCACCCCAACCCTTCCCCAGAAACCTCCAGAAAGCTGCAGCAGCCCCGAGGTGGGCAGAGCCCTGAGCAGGGAGGGGACGACGCCGGCGGCCGGGGCGGGAGCAAAGCTGCAGGTTCTGCTTCGAGCCACTTTGTGCTTCAAAAGTACAAAAAAAACCCCCCAAAACCCCAACCCCAAGTGCTGTTGATGTTTGCAGAGGTGTCTTTGTGGCACAGCTGGTTTTGGCTGGGACCAGCCCAGGGCAGGGAGGTGTGGACGGGGCTCGGTGCCGGTTCAGCTCCTCTTTGCTGCCCTCCAGAAGCCCCTGCAGAGCACAGGGAATGTCCCAACGTGCCCTGGCTGAGGCAGAGACTCCTTCTGAGCCGAGCTTTGAACTGTGCTACCCCAGAGCTGCTGTCCTGACCCACCCCAGAGTGCTGAGGGGGTCCCAGCTGCTCATCTCTGCTGTCACCAGGGACCTCTTTTGGTGCTGCAAACCCCTCTGAAGTCTTGACCAAAGTCTTCTGCAAGGGGGGCAAGGGGGTGGTTTGTTGCCCTTGAGACAACCAGCACAATCCAGGCCTTTTCAATTGTATTTTTTTCCTGTTGCAAACTGTGGTTTTGAAGACTTTTCTAGACCTACTGCATCCAGTTGGGATCAGAGGGAGGATCAGAACTGGTGGGCTGGGTTTAACCCTCCCAAAACTGAAGTGTTTTGGTCCTGCACTCCGAGACAGAAGTGAATGTTGCTGCTCTGAGGCCACAGCTGTGGAGGAACCTGGGGCTGGAAGAGGAGCCACACCGTGGGCTTTGCTTCTCTTTTTTTACTCAGTGGTACTTGGGGGCAATGGAACGGTCAACAGGAGCAGAATTTTGGAAACTTTCTCAACTTGTTACCATTTTATACTGTTGTTTACTCTTATCTCCAATTAAAAGTTGCTTCAGAAACTCGGGGTGCAAGTGTTTCATCTGGAGGGAACAGGACAGAGGGCAGCTCTGAGCCAGGGGCAGGTGAGGAACAGCCTTTTAGGAGCAAAAGGGCACAGGAGCCTTGGTGGGGGCTGGGATCCCACACATCAGTGGGATTTGGGAGCTGCTCCTCAGCCTTCATTCCCTTTTAGCACGAATCTGGCTGTGCTGGAGCTGCTGTGCCTGCACACCTGGGCTCCTCTGGGGAGGGAGGGGAAGCCCTGTGGGTCACAATAAAGACATTTTCCATTCGTGGTGTAACCACAGCATCCCTGGGCTTGGAAAAGCCTTCCAGGATCCCCCAGTCCAGGCTGTGCCCCATCCCCACCGTGCCCCCTGGGGCTGGGCACTCCAGCCCTCTTTGGGCAGCCCCTGCCAATAATTCCCTCCCCATCCAGCCCAGCTTGGGGGGGCACCACACAGAGCTGCTTTCACTGGGGTTTTATTGAGCAACATCTGCCTTCCCCCAGCCCAGGGGGTGGTTCCCTGTTGCCCCCCAGCTGCTCCCAGTGCAGGTTCAGCTCCCAGTCCCAGTGCAGGCTCAGCTCCCAGTCCCGGCTCAGCTCTCGGGCCCAGCCGTGCCCTGCAGCCTCTCCCGGCGCCGCTGGAGCAGCCTCTGGACACGGACCGTGCACAGGTACCCCCCGTACAGCGTCAGCAGCATCATGGAGCCCGAGAAGGCCTTGTAGCCAAAGTCTGCCAGCTGCTTGCCCGACACCATGGCTGCACCTGCGGGGGGAACAGGCACAGAACCCTCTGGAGCCCCCCGGCACAGGGCAGGGGGCACAGGGGTCCAGGCTGGGGCGGTGCCACCCCCGGGCAGGGTGTGCCCCGTGCCGGGGGGGCAGTTGTGGTGCTTTAGGGCAGAGTCCGGCCCCCCCCGGGACTCTGCGGACCCTCCCCGCAGTGACCAGGGCCCTGCTCGCCCCGGGCCCGGCCCCCGCGGCGCTGAGCACCGGGCACAGGCTGTGGCCCTGCCCGCTGCCCCCCGGGGTGGCCCTGCCGGGCCCTGCTGCCGCCTCATTAGCGCGTTCTAACGAGAATTGTAAGATTCCGCGCGGGGCCGGGACAGACGCTCGGTACGGCCGGGCCCGGCCTTGACCCCCGGGGCCGCCACCGACC